>CAIGQV010016226.1:5410297-5422507 GCA_903798115.1 Danio jaintianensis | reverse complement strand
ATATATATATATATATATATATATATATGGGAGAGTGCAAAGTTTGGTACAATTCGAAAAAATAAAATTTATGTTAAATAAAATAAATTACTCATTTTAACGCATTTGTGCAAAATAAAAAAGAACCCACTGCGCAAAGACACGTCCGAATGACGTGTATCTACCGACGAACGCAATAAAGACATGATATGCACGTCCGCCAGACATCTGTTCAGTGGGAAATGGTTTACATTTACCATTTTTAACCGCAGTTTTAATATGTACATTACATACTCATTTTAACACTTTACAGGCTGCTAAATTAAATTCAAAATGTAGTTCCCAAATTGAACTGATGTGTGTAACATGTACAAGCAGAAATGGATATATTACAATGATTTTTGAATTGATCAAAATGAAACAACCATCTTCCCTTCGCCAGCAGAGGGAGTGAATGATCTACAATTCATTTGAAGGTAAAACGACGGTCATTTTCATCTTCTGAAAACACATCTTCACATAATCGATTTCAGAACAAGAAATATGTGAATGCACTTTATAGAAAATAATTGATCTATCGTAATTATGGGATGATACATCCTGAGGCACCAGTCATCACGATTAGAGGAGATAATAATCATGAATTATACATGAAATAAAAGAAGCGCTGCTTTAAATATGCCCATTGGTGTTTAAACTTGATTCAAAACAATATATGGAGCAATTAGTTTAATGCTATATCTAAATATAAACATTGTGGAAGATGTAATTAGACTACTTAAGCAGTGTCCTTGTAGGAAATTAATTAAGAATTAGTTTTACTGTAGCTATACATTGATTTGATTTTTAAAGTTCAGTTAAACAAACAGTAATTCCACGCTATATCTGCCTATTTTGTTTGAATGAGCAATAGTGTTATGGTCAGGCATCAGTACATGAAATAATTTTTCCATTTACTGAGTGTGAGTACCATTTTGTAAAGCCGAGAAGATTTTTTTTTTTTCTGAGCCATGGCATTCTTAATTGAATTCCTTGTAGTCGTATTTTCTCTTCAGATTCACTCATTCCCTTCTGAAAGTCAGAATGCTGTCAATTTTCTGAGAGCATAGAAACTGATTTCATAAATGTATGTGGTTTTTCTTGAATTTTGGATCTGAAGTCACCACTGTCTGCTGTCGTGCTAATCTAATAAAGCACTCTACAAGAAAATTCAACAAGGAATTTTAATAAATATGGAAAAAGAGAAACAATCTTCACATATAAGACAAGAGCTATCAATGAAATGTATGTAAGCCTAAGTTTTTGACTTCTTCTAAAGCATAAAAAATCATATGTTTGCAGATATTTAAGAAACATGCTAAGTGTACATACATGTTTATCTGAAACACAATGCTAAAGTCAATGCTAATGCTAAACCTGCGTTTGCGTCGAGTCATCGTCAAAGGGCCAGGTGAAAAAAAACCCCTCTCCATTATTTTGAATTTGAACTGCAATACCTAATAAAACTAGGTCCTATATACTGCAACTTTAAAGGGATATTTTCCCCAAAAAGTAAATTCTGTAATTATTTACTCTCCTTTAGGTTGTTCCAAACCCATGTCAATTTCTTCATCTTCATTACTCCATTCTTGCCATCACGGAATTGCAAAACACCTTTTCCAAAGGCACTGACACAACCCCACACCATGACAGATCCTGGCTTTTGGACTTGTTGCTGGAAACAAGTATATATATCTTCTAAGTATATATCCAAGTATATATATATTGTTATATCTTCTTTGGCCACACAGTGTCCATTTCTCCCCAAAAATAGCTGAAATACTGATTCATCTGACCACAGTACATGTTTCCAATGTGTGATGGTCCATCCCAGATGCCTCAGAGCCCAGAGAAGTCGACGGTGCTTCTGGACACTGTTAACATATGGCTTCCATTTGGCACAGTACAGTTTTAATTTGCATTTGTGGATGTAACTACGTATTGTGGTACTTGACAAAGTTTGCCAAAGTAGTCCTGAGCCCATGTGGTGATATCGCTTATAGATGAATGAGGATTCTTGATGCAGTGCCGCCTGAGGGATCGGAGATCACGGTTGTTCAGCTTAGGCTTTCGCTCTTGTCCTTTACACACTGAAATTCCTCCAGATTCCTTAAATCTATTAATTATGTTATGCACTGTTGAAGGTGAAATATTCAAATGTCTTCCTATCTTTCTTTGAGGAACATTGTTTTTAAACATTACAATAATTTTGTCATGTATTTGTTGGCAAACTGGCGATCCTTGGCCCATCTTTGCTCCTAAAGGACTAGACCTTCCTTGGATGCTGCTTTTGTACCAAATCATAATTACAATCACCTGTTGACATCATCTGTTTCAAATCACATCATTTAACCAATTTACCTGATTATTCATTCATTCATTTTCCTTCAGCTTAGTCCCTTATTTATCAGGGGTCGCCACAGCGGAAATAACCGCCAACTTATCCAGCATATGTTTTACACAGCGGATGCCCTTCCAGCTGCAACCCATCACTGGGAAACATCCATACACACTCATTCACACACATACACTACGGACAATTTATCCTACCCAATTCACCTATAGCGCATGTTTTTGGACTTGTGGGGGAAACCGGAGCACCCGGAGGAAACCCACGCGAACACGGGGAGAACATGCAAACTCCATACAGAAATGCCAACTGACCCAGCCGAGGCTCGAACCAGCGACCTTCTTGCTGTGAGGCGAACGTGCTACCCACTGCGCCACCGTGACACCCCAATTTACCTGATTACTAGCCCTAAATTGCTCCTGTCCCAACGTTTTTTTAAATGAGTTGCAAGAACCAAAATTGGAATACATGTTTATTTTGAAAAAACAAACAATAAAAATCATGAGGAACACATTAAAGGTGCAGTAAGTGATCTGCCTAAATGCTAACCAGTTAGCATAATATCTTTCAAATACAATCCCTTCCCTGCCGTCCAAAGCCACGCCTCCTGAAATTGACAGATGAGAGTAAACAACCCACTAGTTCATGTCATTCGCCAGTTAGAAAACATTATAGTACTTTATAATACTACAATTCTGAATGAAAAACTGTATTATATCTAGCACATTTTCAGTTAGCAAGCAAAACTTGTCATAATGTGCAATATTTCATGCATGCAAGGATCGCTGCTGGTCTCACTCTCTCACACGCTTTGTCCTAAAGCGACTACTGTATGCTTAGTGGTTGGCCAGCGGCGTGTAGGAATTACACTTATTACTTAGCCATACTTACATGCTATTTCAGACTTACATGCTATTCAGAGTAGCATGTTAAACAATATAGGGAGCTCGTCACAGGTTGTCATTGTTCAGAAACGAACCAATGTGAATATAAAACCAACTTCAGCTCATTAAGCAGGCTAGGCGGAATAGCACTATTTACTTATGTTTTGTTGTTAAAGTAAATAAAAAGCTACATTATCGATGCTGTGAAAGGTACCTTATGAAATTAAAAATGGTCACATCAATCTTCCGCCGGAGGATTTCAGTGGCTGAACAACACTTCTGTGCATATAAGCCATTTGTAAAACAACACAATCTACATCAGCTTTGCATGACTAAAATAGTTTTAAAACATAACATTACCTGTCTAAAAGAAATACTCCAGCCATGGTGTCGTCCTTCCTCCAGCGTGCAAAAGTAACTCCAATATTGATTCAGGATTTAAAAAAGTTTTGATTCAGCATTTGTTTTTACCACTGTCACTCGTGACCGTGGCGCATGTGCACACGCATCGGCGGATCTGCGTGAACAGTGCTGCGCAGTTGTACAAATCTACTTTTTTGACAGACAGTTTGGGCTACTTATCAGAATTATGGGAATTATCGGTCCGACAATTTTTAATTGGATGAACATTTTTTTAGTCTTATGCCTTACCCAGAATATAAAAATTACATATAAATACATTTAGATCATTTACTTTAACCAGTACTATTGGAATGTGAAGAGACTTTCAACCAGCACAACAAAAAATGTTTCTGAAGACAATCACCTACTGCACCTTTTAAGCAATGTTTGTTGTATTGTCTGCAATTTAGAAATCACTACTTTCTTTTTTTTATTTGCGTTTTCCATACTGTCCCAACTTTTTCTGATTTGTGGTTGTACTAAGGTTGTACTATGAGAGTAAATGAGTCATGATATTAGTTTGGTTACTGACATTTTTCCAAATACCTTCCTTAGTTTTCAGCAGAACATAACATTTATACAGGATTGGGACAACCTGAGTAAATGACAGAACTTACATTTTTATCTCTTTAAAAACACAGCGGCGATAATGAACAGAACTGCAAACAGGTGATGAAACTGAGTAACTATGGAAACTAAAATGGGGAAAAGGGGAAAGTAGGTCAAATCAAACACAGAAAAGGAAAACCTTTATAACTGACCATAGGGTGTCCCATTCATCATTTTAGCTTTCAGACGGGTGATGGCGAGCACTCACTTTGCTGCCTGATGTGCCCTTGAACACAACCTTTTTTTGACTTTGATGTCTTTCTCTTCCAAGATCAAGGCATAATAAAATGGAAATATGTAAATACAACAAAATAGCTGATTAGTTGTTCAGCTACGAATCAGAGCAGGAGAACGATAACTGATGCGATGAAAATGAGATCGAACGCAATGAAACTGGATGTCATTTCTTAAATATTTACAAATGATATGGATTATCAGATTATCAGATATGTTTGCATGAGCAAATCCCTCCGTGGTGAGGGAGAAATACAGTGAAAATGGTACTTAATGCAGCTCTGTTCACGCTGTGTATTTATCCAAATAGTTTAGGATGTTATTTACTTATTTCTATCTATACATATTTGTCTGTAACTTTTTATTGTAATACGAATTTGTTTTTATCATGTAATATTTTTTTATGTATATCCATTTTGCCATGAAATAGCCATAAGTTGCTGATGTGGCAATAAATAAATAAATAAATAAATAAATAAATAAATCCAAGTAGTTTATCTTAAATAGTATAGTTCGTTTGTGCCGGTGAAAGATCCGTTTGTGCTGTTTCCGTTATTAAAATATTACACATTTAATTATGGACGATGACGGGTCATGCACCACCCCAGCCCACCCCAAAAATTATTTTCTTACCTTAGTTTAGTTTTCCTCTCATCTGCTGTTTGCCAGAGGCAGGGTTTTTAGGTTTTTACAACAAAACTAGCCCAGCGACCAGTAAAAACTAGCCCATATTTACATCATGCATTATGGTGGCAATTGTGGAACAATCATGGCAGAAGTAACCCCCAAACTTGTGTAATTCGTTATAAAATAAATATATTTTATAAATCTAAAAATAAACATTCAAGATATTCTTATTTAAGCCATAATCGATGGACATGCTTCTGTAGACTACATATACTTTTTTGTTTTTGTTTTTATTTAGCAAATTCCTGTCAATTTCTTACCATGGATACGAATACTGTTGTTGTTGTTGTTGTGTGTGTGTTTATTTTTAAATTGGTACAATCTGAATTTGGTCAAACACTATAGAATACACAAGACATGTCAGTCGTATCTTTTCGAATGGGGAAAAGTGTAAAGGCTGATTTGTACTTCTGCGTCAAGCGCACGCGTGTGCTCTGGCGCAGCCTGCGCATGGTCGCATAGCCCTTGCCGTGGCCGTCGCGCACCTCTCAAAAAAATTTAACTACACGTCGCAACGACATGTAGTGCAAGCTCTGTGATTGGTCAGCTTGGTAGTGCTGACGAGTGTGGGCGGGAGTGAGAGCCGCACGAGCCCGATTAGTGAGTGTTTACAAGTGTCGAGTCCTGTGAAGGAGCTCCAGATGGAAACTTTTGTTTTGTGTTTACCTTATGATTAAAGTTGTTGCACGTCTGCCGGTTCCCGCCTCAAAATGAGCGAGTTTGAGCTACTTGTACATTAAGGTAGCGTTCAGAAAAAAACAAAACACCAGCGAAGAAACTCGACACAGAGGAACATAAAAACCTCACTGCCAGCTAGCGTTTCAAAAGTGTTATTGCAGAGCAACACAAACAGCATGCAGAAGTATAAATGCACAGCAACGCGCAAGGCATGCGCAGTGGGTCACGCCGATCACTCAACACAGAAGTATAAACCAGGCTTAACGGTCAATATGGCGAATGAAGCCCCACCTACTAGTACAGGAGCCAATCATCGATCGCTATATGGCGATTAAAGCCCTTCTTCTAGTACAGGAGCTAATCACCAATCTCTATAGACTGACGATACTCCGGGGGAGGGGCTCAGACGTGCGTTTCTGTTTCTACATTACGTGCGCAGATTTTGTGTGATTTGGACATTTAGAAATGAAATTAAAGAGACACTTGTTGTTTAATTTCATTGGTGATTCCTAATATGAAATTCAATGGTAAGCTTGGCAAGCAGTTTTGGAGAATTTGATGTTTCCCCATTCAAACAGAATGCCCAAGCATACTGCCCGAGAGGTGTTTCAAAGATGGCCGCAGAGCGAAATGACTTGCCTTGAAGGGACTTTGATTTGGTGGAGTAAAATATTTAGCCTAAATACAATTTATGCAATCTGTCAAGCCCACGGAATAAAAATTCACCATCCGCAAGTGGTAAAAATAGCCAAATTCTGCAGGAAAACAGAGGAAGGACTAATCTGAGCATGTTTGTAATGAATCAGTTGATTTGTAACTTGTTCCTAGTTGGAGAAATTGGAAGTGTTACAACTACCCGAGTTAGAACTCTTTAGTAACTGAGACTTTAACTTGATTAAATTAACTCAAATCTCTAAAATGTAATAATGTCAAAGTTATCAAACTGATATTCAGATATTGTGGTAAAGTTACATACAAAGTGGTTTTAGGCTTTATTAAAAACAAAATACAATGAATTACTTATTTAAAGGCAATTGGTTTGCTTAGCAAGACAAGCTATTACATTTTACAGTGTGTATATAAACGAGCGCAAAACAGGCCCTGGGCAAAACATAAGCAGCACTACATTTACTGGACATTTCAGTTTCTCATTCACCACAAATATTGTGTTTGTAAGTGAATTTGTCCTGAGGGCTGTGGCTTTGTGGCAGAAAACTGCTGAGCTAACTATAAAAAAACCTGTTTGTTTACTCTTTTGGGTCAAGCAAATAATCTATCTTCAACTGAATGGAAAAAAAACTTTTAATATAGGCTACTTAAGCAGAGTAAAAGTGCTGTTTCCAGCATCAGTAATCGGCTGTCTTTGCGCTGTACTTTTAGTCCTATCAGAATTAATGTATCTAATTATATTCAGACGAAAAAAAGTGTTCACATACTTGTAGAACTGGTGATGCATGATATTGGATTTTTTGGCTAAAGCTGATAAGCTGAGTGTTAATACACAAGTGACAGGTTTGTGATTTTCCCCCTAAATGTGTAGCTGCTGAGCAAATCAAATCAGATTTGTGATTTTATGACATCAATTACTGCTTAATTCTTAAACAGAACTAACAACATTTGTGTATTTTACAACCATTTTTAAGCTAAAATAGCAAAATCGGCACGCTAGTCTTGCACTTAGGAGACACAAGCTCACATTGCCTATTGTAAGACCACAAATATGGCATGGCATTCAGGACAGGGTCACTATGTTAGGAATAAAGTACATCCAGGAGGTTGTTATCTCAAAATAAACGTGGCACACTGTTGTATAAGACTGAAGGGGTTTATTTTGCAAAAAAACAACTGTCCTGGATTTACTTTATCCAACTTTTTACACGGCGACATGCCACAAAACATAAAAATTTGACACAAAACATTGTTCTGAGCCATAATAGTTTATTAATGATGAAACTCAAACTGACAGAAACGAAAACAACTGAATTGAGCTGATAGAGCATACAATAACATGTGCGTTATTCAGTCACAAGATGGCGCCAAACAGTCAAAACGCAAAGCTGACAGAAACGAAACCGCTTGTATGAAGCATATTCTAACCTACATATTATTCATTCACAAAACGGCGCCAAACAGTCGAAGATGGTCAAAAACAGCGACGTGAAAGACAAGAAGATAGATATGTGGATGTAAGTATATGGATGTGAAAGCCTATTCACTGATGGTCAAGGTCAATTGACGTTCCCGGATGAGTCTGCATTATTAGTTTTAGCGGCTGTTATCTGGGAATAACATATCTTGGAATGTCGTCATTGGCCAATTATAATCCCATAAAGCCGTTTAATAATAATAAATACTGAAGGCTATTGGACTTTATTTACAGTTTCAAGTCATTGATCCAAAATTTTCACCAATCATATATTTTATTTTTAAATTTAAGTCTGCAAAAAAAAAAAAATTGAACAAGATTAATGAAATTTATTAAAAACTGAGTAAACTGAGTTTTTAGAAATGAATTCTTCAAATCTAAATCACCATTCTGACAATAATTCACTTCAGGAAAGGCAAGACTGCTGATCTTATTACTAGCACTCCTTGAAGCAAGTGATTTATTACAGGCTCACAATCAACAAATCATCCTAACATCAAGTCATATTGGCATAATTTTCCATATCTTACATTCTGATGCTGATGGTTCAAGCCACTGTATTCTGATAATATTGCGCGTCCTACTTTCTAACTATGCATTTTCTAAGAACTCTGACATGATTCATCAATCATCCCTATTGATATTCAGACCAAAAAAACCAAACACACACAATTGCAAGTGTAGTTTTACTTTTATACAAAAGTTCCGTAAATTAGTATTAATATGTTAATATTAGTAACTTATGTTTTGTATCTGAATGAAACGCAATTATTTGGTTGTGAATGATTCAATGATTCACAAAATTGTCATTCCTTAGGTGAAGAATTACTCCGTCCAACTTAAGTTTCTGAAATAAAGTCTGTTTTGGTAATCTTCAATCAAATCTGACCATCTTTATTTGCATGTTCGCAGTGGTGGTCCTTCTCTAATGTCACTATATTCCATACCTGTCAACATTGGGATGTGAAAATAAGGGATACCCCCCAACCCCCACCCCCCAAAAAACTCTCCAAATTACTAAATATGTAAATTATTATTATTATTTACAAAGGATAGGTTAAATAGTATACAGGAAACAGCATCTATTTATCACTATGGAGCGCGTCTGACAGTCACACACCGCTACATGAACTGACTGACTGAGGATTGCATAGGAGAGGCGACGGCACCTGTAATGAAAAGGAAGGGAATCTCGCCGTTTTTGGTGTTTAAGTGTTTTCATGCCTAAATAAAATGAAAGCACAGAACAGATTCACATTTAAGAGCAAGGGCGCCCCCTGGTGGTTCGGCAGTATGGGTTGCTTATAGGGAGGATCGGCTCTTTAATGTTTATTGCCACCCTTCATAGAAAGATAAAAAATACGGGAAAATACCTTTACGGGATGATAGCGGGATAGAATTGTAAAATACAGAAGAATCCCAGGAAAAACGGGAGGGTTGACACGTATGACATTCTTAACAACGTCCCTCTAACTGTTAATTTGCTATGAGGGAATGATGCGCAAAAAGAAAGCCCTGCGCCCGACTCAATATTCCATTTCAGTTGGAAGTACACAAACATACTGAATTAAAAGTCTTTGCAACTTCCAGTTCATGATGACTTTCAAAAGATTCACCACCTAACGTAGAATTTTTACAAACAATTAAATGTTCCTGAACAGTTGGCCAGTCTGTATAATAATAGCTAATATATGCAATATCTGCATTAAAAAGGACACATTTTTACCATCAGTCACAGTACTATCTTGCTTGCGCTGTCTTACTGTAGCCCCTGAAGGTTCCTCTGCAGTTATTTTAGGACACAGTCTCTCCATTAGGTTGTACTCTTGCTTTGTTAGTTCATGTCATGTTTTCTGTCATCGTATGTGATGAATGTTCCTGCAGACTGGGAATATTGCGTAATTCTGCACGTAGGTGTCCTCGCAGTGAAACCCCCCCATTGTTTATTTAGTATAACACATCCCACTCACAGACATATGCCTCGATACTATGTGTGATGCACTGTAAAAAAAATGCAGGCTTCCACACACTCGATTTGTGTTGGGACAACATGAAGGAATTAAGTTATCTTATTAGTTTGTAGTTAGTGAATTGAATATAAAAAAATAAAGTTTTGTTGTAAAACCTCAAGAATTGTTGTTTCAGCTCATTTTAAATAAGAAGTTTGAACAAACAGCAAATACATTTTTATTTTTATAAAAAAAAAAAAAAAAAAAATTTTTTTTATGTACTTAGCCGAAATAGATTTTTTTTGTTGCTGATATAGGAACAAATCATACACTTAAATTAATATGCAACACCCCACTGCATTCATATTCAACTGGGCAGTGTTTGGCAAGTTACTAAAAAGTAATTAGTAATTAAAATTGTGTATAAATTGCTTTTTTAATTACTTTGTCTAAAAAGTAAATTAGTTACTTAATAAGTAATTTAATTGACTAAATACAAAAACAAAATCCACACTAATCTCTACACATGAACAATAGAATTTCAACTTAATTCTTAAAATTAAAAAAGAGTCCTTTTTTCAGGACCTTTTTGTTTATTATTATTATTATTATTATTTTTATTATTATTATTATTATTATTATTATTTTATAATTAACACTTAAAATTTAACCAATATATGTATCAAAACACAAAATGTTTCACCATATTTAATAAATACTATATATTGACATTGTTTCTTAATCATGTGCAATTGTCGAACAAATAAAAATTTTATAATCTGAAAACCCGAATAATATATATATATATATATGTGTGTATATATGTATATGTATATGTATATATATGTGTGTGTGTGTGTGTGTGTGTGTGTGTGTGTGTGTGTGTGTGTGTGTGTGTGTATATATATGTGTGTGTGTATATCTATATATATATACACATGCACACACTTACTCTGCTTCTCAGAATTTGTACCTTATATTGTCATAAAATAATTCTCAATTATCTTTTGCTCAAGCATTTGCAATTTTCTTGATAAATGATAAATTTTCTTTAGGTTGAAAAATAAAATTATCATGCAAAATAAATATTACTCTGCTTCTCTGAATTGATTAATATGGAGCTATTAAATTCTTACAGTATTTAAGCAAGTACATTACGTGACTGTAATAAAATTCCCCAAAAAAGAAAAGTAATCCCTTCAGCTGAAAACTAATTTAATTACAGTAACTAGTTAGGATCCACGTGCAGTTTATTACAAGAATAGTCAGGCAAGCAACGGTCAACACAGGGACAAACAGACGTATACAGGAAATCCAGAATAGTAGTCAAGGTCACAGGCAAAGTGTTTGATACAGGATAAACAAGAAACAATGCAAGGGTCAAAAGGCATGGCAAGACAAAACAAGGAAAATGCTTTGTGGTGTTACAGATTAACAAGACTCAGCAAAGTCTGTGTGTTTGTGGGCTGTATATATGGTCCATGTAATCAGTCTTTGAGCAGCTCCCAGCTGTATGTGTGTAATCAAAGAAGAACCGGGACAGGTGTGAGTGTGTGGTGCAAGACAGGAATTGTAGTTCCTTTGGTGGCAGATTTGTAGTTCTTGATTGTGACAGTAATCAATCAATCATATTTACTATATTGACATTGATTCTTAATGACGAGTAATTGTCAGACAAATATAACCTTTATAATCTGAAAACCTGAATAATAAACAATATATTTTAAACTATTACTATTATATAAATAAATTTTTTGCTTAAGCATATGCGATTTTTCTTAATAAAATATAAATTCAATTCAATTCATCTTTATTTCT
Source organism: Danio jaintianensis (assembly GCA_903798115.1). Lineage (NCBI taxonomy): Eukaryota > Metazoa > Chordata > Actinopteri > Cypriniformes > Danionidae > Danio > Danio jaintianensis. The sequence goes on along the minus strand of CAIGQV010016226.1, from coordinate 5,410,732 downwards.
ATAGCGCTTTTACAATGTAGATTGTGTCAAAGCAGCTTCACATAGAAGATTATAGTGAATTGGAATGGTGTCCGTTCAGTTTTTAGAGTTTAAGTTCAGTTCAGTGTGGTTTAATTTTCACTGCTGAGAGTCCAAACACTGAAGAGCAAATCCATCGATGCGCAGCTCTACAGGTCCCGAACCATGCAAGCCAGTGGCGACAGCGGCGAGGAACGAACTTCACCAATTTGCGAAAGTGAAGGAAAAAAAACCTCGAGAGAAACCAGGCTCGGTTGGGCACGACCATTTCTCCTATGGCCAAACGTCTTGTGCAGAGCTGCAGTCTAGGCGCCGGAGGCTGGTGAACGCTGGACGTCAGAGAAGACTCGTCTTTCACTGGGGTCTCACAGGAATCAGTCCTTTTCTCTCCACTCCTCCATGACCACCACAGCAGCT
>CAIGQV010016226.1:5394548-5410197 GCA_903798115.1 Danio jaintianensis | reverse complement strand
TGTAGGGCACGACCATTTCTCCTATGGCCAAGCGTCTTGTGCAGAGCTGCAGTCTAGGCGCCGGAGGCTGGTGAACGCTGGACGACAGAGAAGACTCGTCTTTCACTGGGGTCCCACTGGAATCAGTCCTTTTCTCTCCACTCCTCCATGACCACCACAGCAGCTCCTCAGGATACGGCCTGGTCTTGGATTATGGAAACCTTGGGGTCATCTCTTCACAGGTCTTGGTTTGCATTAGTGGCACTGCATAGTCTCTGGGGGCCTCGGGATGAGTATCCCCAGGTGGAAATAGAGAATAAAGAGAATAATTAGCGTAGCTGCTGTTCATAGTGTATATAAACGAGATGCAAAAACCTGCGTGGAGCAGATTCATGCATCATACCGTTATGCAATGCATTGAGTGTATGCTTTACTAAAAAGATAGGTCTTTAATCTAGTTTTGAACTGAGAGAGTGTGTCTGAGCCTCGAACATTATCAGGAAGGCTATTCCAGAGTTTAGGAGCCATAAATGAAAAGGCTCGCTCACCTTTACTCGACTTTGCTATTCTAGGTACTACCAGCAGCCCTGAGTTTTGAGATCTTAAAGAGCGGGTTGGATTGTAGCGAGACAGAAGGTCGGTTAGATAAACAGGTGCTAGATTATTTAAAGCTTTATAGGTAAGAAGCAATATTTTATAATCAATACGGAACTTAACAGGCAGCCAGTGTAAGGAAGATAAAATTGGGGTGATATGATCATATTTTCTAGACCTGGTAAGAACTCTGGCAGCTGCATTTTGTACTAGCTGAAGTTTATTAATAGAGGATGCTGGGCAACCAGCGAACAGAGCATTACAGTAATCCAGCCTAGAAGTCATGAAAGCATGAACTAGTTTTTCTGCATCTGAGATGGATAGCATACTTCGTAACTTAGCGATATTTCTCAGATGAAAGAAGGCTGTTTTTGTGACATGGGAGATATGATTTTCAAAGGTTAAATTGCTGTCTAGTATAACACCCAGATCTTTTACAGTAGAGCTAAAGCTAACTTTGTTTCCCTCTAATTGCAGGTCGAGTTGTGAGATCAGCTGCGTACAGGATTTAGGCCCAATAAGTAATAATTCTGTTTTGTCTGAATTTAAGAGAAGGAAATTGTTGGTCATCCAGTCTTTAACATCTTTAATACATTCAGTTAGCTTAGACAGTTCAGACGTCTCATCAGGTTTTGTTGAAATATATAATTGAGTATCATCTGCATAGCAGTGAAAGCTGATCCCGTTCTTAAGGTTAAATGTTCTTAAGGTTAAAAAATAACATTTATTATGCAAAATATTTATTACTCTGCTTCTCTGAATTGATTAATATAGAACTATTGAATTTACATACAGTATTTAAGCAAGTACATTATGTGCAACTGTAATAAAATTCATTCTTTCATTTTCTTTTGGCTTAGTCCCTTTATTCATCAGGGGTCGCCACAGCGGAATGAACCGCCAACCTATCCAGCATATGTTTTACACAGCGGATGCCCTTCCAGCTGCAACCCAGTACTGGGAAACATCCATACACACTCATTCACACACATACGCTAAGGCCAATTTAGTTTATTCACTTCACCTATAGCGCATGTCTTTGGACTGTGGGGGAAACCGGAGCACCTGGAGGAAACCCACGCAAACATGGGGAGAACATACAAACTCCACACAGAAATGCCAACTGGCCCAGCCGGGACTCGAACCAGCGACCTTCTTGATGTGAGGCGACAGTGCTAACCACTGAGCCACCGTGCCACCCTTCTTTGTATCTAATTACACCCAACACTGCTACTGATCTACTAAGCAATACACAGGAAGGCATTTCCAAGAGAAAAAATATCTGGCACATACTGAAGTCTCTCACATGGCAAGCCTTCCTGCCTTTGATGCTCTGTTGTGTTGAAGATCTAAGAGAGTAGGCTAATCACGCTAATTGAAAGGAGACCAATTATTTCTGAATGAGGAACTTGATGTTCCAAGTCTGCGAGGGTGTTCCCGTGCCTCCTGAGAGAGTCTGGAAGAGGATAAACAAAACCCGGGTGGGCAATCGAGCATAAAAATTAAAACATGAGAGATGGCGGATCAATGCGAGAATGACAGGATGGAATAGCAGCATGAATGCTTAGAGCTGCAGTAGATTTAATCGAATCAATATTCTTCAAGAAAGAAGGGTGTTTACAGGCAGGGAGGCAGCACAGTTTTTTTTTTCTTTCTTTTTTTCCACAGAACTCAGAGGACCTTGGGGTACACCTATGTTACGATCGCACTGACAGAATCAGATCAGCGTGGCTTTGCAGTTATATAACTCACAGATATATGATAGATGTAAAATGTCAAACTTTTCAAGGATGTTTCCAAACTTCTGTGAGGAGTATACATGAAAAAAGACGAGAAGGAGAGAGAAAGAGAGAGAGAGTTTTAGTACAGGGATTTTTAGTAGGTGGATGTTAAATTAAATTGCGTCTTGTTTCTGTCTCTAGCAGCAACGTCCTTTCTATCATTTTGTTTCACACAGAAACATGCATTCACAGACACACACACAGGTTTGTTTTTGTGAATTGTTGGGACATTTATTTTTTCCATTTTTTTTATTCATTCATTTTCTTCGGCTTAGTCCCTTTACTTATCAGGGGTCACCACAGCGGAATGAACCACCAACTTATCCGGCATACTTTACGCAGCGGATCCAACTCAGCAACCCAGCACTGGGAAACCCAGCAACCCAGCACTGGGAAACACCCATACACTTTCGCATTCACACACATACACTACGGCCAATTTTGCTTATTCTGTTCACCTATAGCGCATGTCTTTGGACTGTGGGGGAAACCGGAGCACCCGGAGGAAACCCACGCCAACATGGAGAGAACATGCAAACTCAACACAGAAACGCCAACTGGCCCAGCCGCGGCTCAAACCAGTGACCTTCTTGCTGTGAGGCAACAGTGCTAACCACTGAGCCACCACACCGCCATTGTTTTTATACAAACTGTATTTTCAATTGCTCTACCCCAACCCTAACTCTTACAGTCAGGGACAAATGTAACCGCTTAGGGCCTCAGGAAGTCTAGAAGTTTCTACAAATTATATATAACATAGTTTTCTACCATATTTTGTGTGGAGATGGCCTAACAAATAACATTTTAACATAATTATTACATAAATGTGTCCACCACTCTCAATCATGGAGCAGTCCAGCCGTCAAATCAGATGAAGATTTAGTTTTAAAAACAAAATAGTTTAGTTTAGTCATTTTTAGTTGTGGATTCATGTAAAAAACCCCAAAAACAAATCATTTAAAATGTAGAGATTGCATTAAGATACTGTATAAAACAAGATTGAGTGATTATAAGAATAAGATAGCTAAATAAAAAAAGGTGCAAATTAGGACTGTTGGCCCCATTTCTGGAATTGCTTTGGGCCCACAAATCACTAAATCCACCCCTTCTTACAGGAAACTGTGCAGTTTTACTTTCTGAAAAAACGTATTCTCTATGATTCATAAGCCTTTCGAAAAATCAGCAATGTCCTCGTAATTCACTATGTCCTTGTAATAGCTGTATCATACCCATGCCATTATACATATTTGTCAGAAACACACACACACATGTTGATATTGGTGGTTTACGAGGACTCTACATAGGCATAATGTATTTTATACAGTAAAAAACGCTTATTATATGGCCTTACCCTACCCCTAAACCCAACTATCACAGAAAACCTGTGGCAAATTTTGAATGTCAAAAAAGACACTGTTAAATATGATTTTTAAGTGTTTTGAATTACAAGGACACAAGCCACATCCTCATAAACCACCTCAACATTGTAATCCCTAGGTCATACCCATATCATTATTTAAATTTGTGTCCTCATAAACCTCTTCAACATTGTTATCCCTAGGTCATACCCATATCATTATATAAATTTGTGTCCTTGGAAACCTCTTCCACGTTGTAATCCCTAGGTCATACACATATTATATAAATTTGTGTCCTCGTAAACACCTTCAACATTGTAATCCGTAGGTCATATACCCATATCATTATATAAATGTGTGTCCTCATAAACCTCTTCAACATTGTAATCCCTAGGTCATACCCAAAACCTTATATAAATGTGTGTCCTCGTAAACCTCTTCAACGTTGTAATCCCTAGGTCAACCCATATCATTATATAGATGTGTGTCCTCGTAAACCTCTTCAACATTGTAATCTCTAAAAAACCAGAGAGAGAGGGGTTGTTATTCTCTTCCGAGACTTGTAATGGTTTATCACTGCCATTAGGTGTCCATATGTACAGTGCGAGACTTTGAAAACAGAAAGGATGAAACAGTCTCAAACGTAATCTCAATTTGTTCCCACAAAAAAGAAAAGAACGGATGATCTTGGCTGAACGCAGCTCTCCTCCTCCTCTTTCTCCTTACAGACAGTGGAGAAAGTCTGTTTCCATGACAACAAGGAGAATTAAGGGCAGAGAATTGCAGTCCTAAAATGACAAGTCGTTGTGCTGCTTGAGTGCGTTAACTTTCACGCTGATGTGACTTATGCCAGCACTTACCTGTACCGGGGAACAAAATTTCTTTTCCTTTAAAATGTTGTAAGGATGAGTTGAAATTCAAAGTTGTGGAGACACAATGCCACAATAAAAAAGCCATATTAAATTATGTATGGACCTCTGACTCACCACTATGATGAGTAATTGTTAATATTAAAGGGTTAATATTTTATTAATTCTAATTTTAGATTTGTATTTTTCAAGTATGTACCATGAAGATCAACATGAGATTAAATTTATTAAAACAAAAATCTGAAATAATGTAATCTTCATTAGTTTTTCACAGAACTCACTTTGGGGTACACCTACAGTATGTTACAATCACACTGACGAAATCAGATCAGCATGGCTTTGCAGTTATATAACTCGCAGATATATGATAGATCAAAAATGTCAAAGTTTAAGGATGTTTCCAAACTTTGGGGCAATGTCCTCATCTCCTTTGAGGGTGGTTTACGAGGACTCTCCATAGGCATAATGTATTTTATACAGTAAAAAAACGCTTATTATATGGCCTTACCCTACCCTACTTACCCTTATGTTGAATGTCAAAAAGACCCTGTTAACATAAAATTGATTAAAACAAAATAAAGAAACTGAAATAATGTAATCTTCCTTTACTGAGACAATACCATGCTATTAGGACAGTGTTTTGCAAAATAGCAATGGAATTCATTTTGTGGAAAACACAACACTACACTAGTCACTCACAGACATAACTAGTCTCTCTGTCATCACTAATCTCCCTCTTTCTGCTCTGATGGGATCTTGATCTGCTTTTCTTCAGTCTCTTCCACAATTCACTGACTGTAGTGTTTCTTATAGCCATAACTTTGTTGCCAAGGACTTTCAGGTTTACATCAGGACTCTAGGTCTGTCATTTCATTGTTTAGCTTTAAGGAACTGATTTACCTGTTTTGCTGTGTGACAATGGGGACAAAATGCTGTCTGATTGTGTGATGAACAAAGTAAAGGAACCACTTGTTACTGAAGGAGCTTCTGATAAACATTTGCATTCACTCTGTTATGTATTCGTATAAGAGACCAAACTCCTGCTGCAGAAAACACCATTAAAACAAGACACTTTTCATTTTACTAACGATTATACACACTTTGGCTTCAGTCTTTCCTCTCAGTTTTATGACAAACATAATGTTCATACCCAAATAAATAAATGACGCCGTTCTCTGTCCACAAAAGCTCCTCAGATAGTCTAGACTTTGCAACCCAGGCTCATGCTGAAAACGTAGCCCTAAATACTTTTATGGAGAGCGCCAAATACATCCCAGGAGGTACTTTTTTTTTGTTTTGTTTTTTGCAGTTTTTGTTTTCGCGAATCTACTAGAGGTCGCTGTGTACGCTTTTTGAGATCTCAAATTTCTCTCGCGAGTGCCATTCGTGCCTGCTCTTCTCACGTAAATCCACCAGAGGCCGCTGTTAACTGCACCGGTTGACAAGCGCCCACCCCCTTCTTTTAACCCAACCGATAGTGTTTTCAAAAGCAGCCCAGAAAAAAAGAAAAGCCGCCTGATTTTCACCACATTTTCAGATCTTACCACATTCTCACCCTGTTATTTACTTGTTTATTTTATTTTTTGGCTTTTGTCTTACCTGCTTTCTGGAACCGTTCTTAGCCGGACTTGAACTCTGTTCTCGCGGTCAACTCCTCTCCTTGTCTCAAGTCGGCTGACGTATGCGACGAGCCACAGGACAAACTGGTAACAGCGGGAAAACCGTCTACACGGAGGTAAGCGGTCAGCTGCTAGCGCAAAAAGGAACGGCGTCATACAGCCCTGTGGTGTTCATTTTAAAGTATAAAAGTTTAAAGTACTTCTGGCTACATAATTTGCGATCTCCAAAAATGTATATAGGGCTACGTTTTCAGAATGAGCCTATGTTGCGTCTTTTGATTCTTTCTGTTAATGAAGGTACATATATTCGGAGATACAGATCTTTACCCTGTTCAGCACTCAATTACTGCTGCAGTGTTGAACTGATTGCCCATTGAGATTCTCCACATTATCATGTCCTCTACTGCACTTGTCTTTCATGAAAGACCAGCCTTTTTGAAGGACTTGAATGAACGAGTGACATTTTAGAGTGCAATTTGATAGAAATCACAGACTTGGCATGACCCAGTTTTCTTGCTACACTGTAAAAAAATATATATCCGCAGTTTTTCTCCATTTATTATGCTTTTGAATTGCATTGTGGGACCTTGATCTTTCTTACAACAACTTTTAACCTTTAAAGTTCTAAAAAAACCTCTTTCATTAACATTTTTATTAATCTAAAGTGATATATTGTCTGGGTTGGTGTTGTATATTACGCTACAAAAACCTTGTAATAAACTGGCAGTACATTTTCTGTTATTTTACAGACTCATTTTTCTATATGTTATTTATTCTAAAATATTATTTCAAACTACTAAAATGACAAAAGTCACTTTGTCCACTTTTGATGTTGAAACTTCAACTCTACAGAGCAGAGATCATCTCCCATAATGCAGTGCACAACACTAAAAAATAGAGAACACTTGTGAATCAGAAAATACGGAAACAGATATTTTTTAGTGTATGGATGAAAGGCTCGTTTCTTTGGCCTTCCTTTCATTAACCTGCTTTAAAAGGGGTTTTATTTACTTTACAACAGATCGCCATCTTGCAAACTCAGTAGAAACTATAAAGTTTGGCTGCCAGTTAAATAGGGTTTGGCAGATAATTAAGGAATTTGTCACTTGGTGCCGTTTGGTATTTGAAAGTGTTTGATCAATGTTCTTTTTCAAAAATCACATTTTAAGTTTTTTTTAAACTGTGCTTCAGACTATTTGTAACTCTCATGAAATATGCTTAAGCTGCTTTTTCACTCCTTCAAAACAGCACTAAGCAGTGACCTCCAAGATCACTCGGAGCCTTACTATATAATTCCTGCTTACAAGCGAATAATTTTCACTGCATTTTCAAATTCAGTATTCAATCATGTTACCCATGCTACTGCAAGAAGTAAAAGACAATCAAAAAAGTTCAACATTAATAGGTTAGTTCACCCCAAAATGACAATTCTGTTATTAATTACACACCCTCAAGTCATTTCAATTCCTTGAGAATTAAGGTGGAATGTTTTGTCAATGTTTTTGGTTCCTTTTCTGGTCTTTGAATGTCTCAGGTCCGTTTTGGTCTATGGAGGATAAGGAAGCTCTCAGATTTCATCTAAAATACTTTGTTCTGAAGATGAACGAAGGCCTCGGGATTGAAACGTGTGTCATTTCTAAATATGACTAAAAGTTTCACTTTTGGGTGAACTAACCCTTTAACTATAAAGTAACCAACACAGGCTCATTGTGAAAACGTACCCCAGTATACATTTCTGGAGAGCACGAATTATGTAGCCAGTGGTACGTATGGTTGCATTTCATGTTTAAAACAAACGCTACGGGGCGGTATGACGCCACCGACAGCTTGTTTTTTTTCGTGCTACTTTCGACCTCCATGTAGACGGCTTTTCTGCTGTTACCAGTTTGTCCAGTGGCTCGACACGTACATCGGTGGACTTGTGACACAGAGCTGAGTTGACTGCGACGATGGGGATCGAGTTCGGCGAAGAACAGTAAAACAAAAGGCAAAATGAAATCAGTGCTTTTGAAAACACTATCGGTTGGGTTTAGGGAAGTGGGTGGGCGGGCCAGTTGGTGCTTTTGAAAACACTATCGGTTGTGTTTAGGGAAGGGGGTGGGTGGGGTGACCGTTCGATCAGTCAGTCAGTCGACAGTGGCCTCCCGCAGCAGGCGCGAATGGCACTCATGAGAGAAATTTGAGATCTGAAAAAGCATACACAGCGGCCTCTGGTGGATTTGCAAAACAAAAACTGCAAAAAAACATACCTCCTGGGACATACTTTGTGATGTCCAGAAATGTATATAGGGGTACGTATCCATAATGAGCCTGGGTTGCAACTGACATTTGAATGTATAAAACAAACTGTAAAAATACCAAAAATGAACTTTTGTGCTAAATCAAAATGTAAAATTTCTCAAGTTTGTCTCAAATCTTTTGCTGCATATCAATACAACCGGGGGGGAAAACAGTACACTGTTAAAACAATCCTGTAGAATCTACAGTAACTTACTGTAAATCAATTACAGCAAAAATACTGTATTTACATTATATACAGCTGAATTTATCTTGCTGTATATGTATTTACAGAATTGTATGTATATCTTTATTGTAAAATATACAGTAAATCTTCACAATGCAACTTCAAAACTGCATAACCGTCCTACAGTAAAATACAGTTCATATTATGGTTAAATACTGTGTAATTTACAAAAATTGTTAGACGTTTACCGTCAAATCTAACCATGTTTACTGATCACTGCTTAATTTCAGGTCATATTTTTTACAGGTTATGTTTTGTACACTGTTAGCATCGTAACCCATTCATAACATTTGATTTCAAAACATTAATATGCCAGTTGTAACTACACAGGAAAACCCGATAACAATAAACAATGCAGGGACACCGAGCTGAAAGTTTTGAAGTATCATACTTTTATTCTTAATCAACCCTAATATCACTTTGCGTTGTAATATCAATGCATATTTTATACATCTCATTATTCATAATGCATATATGATAAGTGTTCCGTTAAAGGTGAAAACATCTGCAAACATGAAAAATAAAGAGTTCTGTTTTTGTACACAGCGAAAGTTAAACACTCCGGTGTTTGCTTTTCGGGGAAAAAACAACAACTGATCTATACAATCTTTCCATTGCATGCCTGTTTTTACACTCTCCCGTACTCGTTTGACTACAAACACGCTTTTCTGAGGACTCATGCATTTGAAGTCTCTTCGTTTTTTTTGTCGTAGCTCATTGCTGCATATTCGGGCACAGCTCTCATGCCATATTATTATTATTATTATTATTATTATTATTATTATTATTATTATTATTATTATCATTATTTTTTTACTGGAAGACTTTTTGAATCCTCCTAGTCCACAGTTCACCCACTCTGTCCAGGCCGACTTCCAGAAAACACCCTCTGTAGGGAGCAAAACAACTGGCCTTCTTTGTGCTTTTGGACTGGACAGGGCTGGTGGCAGATTCACACTTCTAGGACTAAGGGCTTCCTGAGTTTCTTGTTGGATTTTGGAGCCAAGTATAACACTTAAGCTTGTTTGGGGAGCAATCATTAGGGGTCCGTAGTAAAAAAGAGACTCCGACTGAAACCGTGTTGCAGTTTTAAGGTGTTGAGAAGTGCCAACTGCACACAAACACACACACACTTAGAGTGTACTTGTGCTAGACATACTGTATGTGCGTCAAACGATTTTCTTGAAGAAAGTGTTGCATGGATATTACCTCCTAGCAAAAATGAACAAGCTCCAAAAACCAAGCATACATTCTGCGTTTTCCCACTCGACTTGAGTCATAAAAGTGCATTCAACTCTCAGGTAATACCGATGAAGTAATAAATAAATAACTAAATAAAGCTCTGCATAATATCCACAAACGGAAACGACAGTAATGAGCAAAGATCGAAACATTCAATAATACATGAAGAGCATTCGCATGAAAATTAACACGTGAGAATGTTTTGAAGCTCAACAAAGAATATCACTTCGGCTCTGAATCAAACGACTGCCCGTTGGATTTTTTTTTTTTTTGCATAAAATGTTGAGTTCAACTCCATGTCTCTTCTCTGCGTTCTTCTATAAAGGTTTTCTCAGGCAAGAGATCAGTGTGTCATTTTTTTTTTTTTTGTCGTAGCGTGTGGTATTATTCCCATTGGTTGGAGGCGCGCGGGTGGAGGGGACGTGGCGACTGCAGCCTCCTGCTATGTGGAGTCCTGGTTCACCACTTTGCCTCCGTTCATTGTTGGGGTTCCTGAGCTTTTCCTGGATCGCTGTTTCTCTTCAATCTCATGCAGTGAAGGCTCTCGGTACATGCAAACTGCAATGCGCAAACAGCAGAAGATTAATGCTTTTGAAAAAAATCTAATTCTTTAGCTTCAAGGGGTAGTTCACTCAAAAATGAAAATTCTGTCATCATTTACTTTCTCTTTTACTTACTTTTTAACCTTTAGAAGTTTCTTTCTTCTATTAAAACACATGAGAAGATATTTTGAAAATGGTTGGAAACCTGTAAGCACTGATTTCCATAGTATTTGTTTTTCCTACTATGGATGTCAGGGGTTACAGGTTTTCTTTAAAACAGAAGAAAGAAACTCATAAAGGTTTGGAACCTCTTGAGGGAGAGTACATTTTTACTTTTGGGTGAACTATACCTTTAAGATTTTTTTCATACAAGTTACTAATCCACAGTGCATGTTATTCCAAAGGAAAGAGTTTTTTTGCTCAACTTTCAATAGTTTTCCCTATTATTTGTCAAGATTTGTGCTGAATCATCTGACATGTAACAAAATGGTGTGTGTGTGTGTGTATATATATATATATATATATATATTCTTATACTTACTGGCCACTTTATTAGGTACACCTGTCCAACTGCTCGTTAACGCAAATTTCTAATTAGCCAATCACATGGCAGCAACTCAATGCATTTAGGCATGTGGACATGGTCAAGACGATCTGCTGCAGTTCAAACCGAGCATCAGAATGGGGAAGAAAGGTGATTAAAGTGACTTTGAACGTGGCATGGTTGTTGGTGCCAGACGGGCTGCTCTGAGTATTTCAGAAACTGCTGATCTACAGGGATTTTCCCGCACAACCATCTCTAGGGTTTACAGTGAATGGTCCGAAAAAGAGAAAATATCCAGTGAGCGGCAGTTCTGTGGGCGCAAATGCCTTGTTGATGCCAGAGGTCAGAGGAGAATTGCCAGACTGGATCCAGCTGATAGAAAGGCAACAGTAACTCAAATAACCACTCGTTACAACTAAGGTAGGCAGAAGAGCATCTCTGAACACACAACACGTCCAGCCTTGAGGCGGATGGGCTACAGCAGCAGAAGACCACACCGGGTGCCACTCCTGTCAGCAAAGAACAGGAAACTGAGGCTACAATTCGCACAGGCTCACCAAAATTGGACAATAAAAGATTGGAAAAACGTTTCCTGGTCTGATGAGTCTCGATTTCTGCTGCGTCATTCGTCATTCGTAGGGTCAGAATTTGGCGTCAACTACATGAAAGCATCGATCCATCCTGCCTTGTATCAAAGGTTCAGGCTGCTGGTGGTGGTGTAATGATGTGGGGGATATTTTCTTGGCACACTTTGGGCCCATTAGTACCAATTGAGCATCGTGTCAACGCCACAGCCTACCTGAGTATTGTTGCTGACCATGTCCATCCCTTTATGACCACAGTGTACCCATCTTCTGATGGCTACTTCCAGCAGGATAACGCACCATGTCATAAAGCACGAATCATCTCAGACTGGTTTCTTGAACATGACAATAAGTTCACTGTACTTAAATGGCCTCCACAGTTACCAGATCTCAATCCAATAGAGCACCTTTGGGATGTGGTGGAATGGGAGATTCGCATCATGGATGTGCAGCCGACAAATCTGCAGCAAATGCGTGATGCTATCATGTCAATATGGACCAAAATCTCTAAGGAATATTTCCAGTACCTTGTTGAATCTATGCCACGAAGGATTAAGGCAGTTCTGAAGGCAAAAGGGGGTCCAACCTGATACTATTAAGGTGTACCTAATAAAGTGACCGGTGTGTGTGTATATGCATAGATAGATAGATAGATAGATAGATAGATAGATAGATAGATAGATAGATAGATAGATAGATAGATAGATAGATAGATAGATACTTAGTTATTACTTTTCAAAAACTTGAATGGAATATTTTTCACACTATACCGATTTATACTGTCCCTGCCTTCTAAATCTTACATCTAAATGCAATAAAGGAAGTATACAGTCAAGCCTGAAATTAATTAATACCCTTGACTGTATAATATACCTCATTTCATTTTAAACATAACTTAAATTGAATTTCAGAGATCTTGAATGCTAGAAATACAATTTAGCAAGCACACTACCTTCAATGGGTCTTGGTACAAAGTGTGATGAGGGCTTGGTTTTCTTTACTCGATTCCCTTTCATGACCTGACCCTCCTTGGTGAGTCCCAGAAACCAGGCTCGACCCGACTCCTGCTGACGGTACATGGTGGATGAGTAGATGACGTAGTAGTTCTCAAACACAGACTCCTTGAATTTACATTCAGGCGTGAACATCTCCTAGAGGAATAAAAGAAAGAATAAACAAACACATAAAGGTTGTTTACTTGTTTACTGAAGGTTACAAGACTACTATCAAACCTTTCATTCCATAAAAGGCTCTTTATAGTAGAAAAATAGTTCATTAAATGCTCTTCAAAAATGGTTCTTCACTAAAACTCTTCACTGAAAGGTTCTTTTTAGAACCCAAAATGGCTCTTCTGTGGCATCAATGGCTGTGTACGTGCATCCATTTTCATCAATCCAAATGAATTGAATCCGATTGCAGATCTTTTTACATGTACTCTAAACATTGTAATCTGTGTAATTGTGCACTCTGCCTGTGTGACATCACGTAAAATAAACGTGTACACAAGCATGATTTCTAAATATTATTAATATGAATAAATATAGCATACAAATAGGCTACACGTACAATAAGGTGTTTTTTTGCTAGTTTCAGCACGGTGCAAGTATCATTTTCAGGTTTTGTGTCATGTTGTTTTAATGACAAAAGCCTTTGTGAGAAATTATGAAATTAATTATATAACGGATATCTTCACTGGAGTTCGTCCAGCATGGTTTTTCAAATGCAAGGTCGAATGGAAGACGCTCGTTCCATAGATGGTCTTTAACCTTACGCAGACGGTCTTTAACAGTGTTCTTGCTAGTGAAGCCTTCAGTTTTTCTACAAAATCTGAATAAAAAATGGCGTGATGCTCTTAAAACACAGGTGTCAAAGCCAGTTCCTGGAGGGCCGGAGCTCTGCACAGTTTAGTTTCAACCCTAATTAAACACACCTGATCAAACTAATTGAGTCCTTCAGGCTTGTTTGAAACTTACAGGTAAGTGTGTTGAAGCAGGGTTGGAACTAAACTTCAGAGCTGCGGCCCTCCAGGAACTGGCTTTGACACCTGTGTCTTAAAAGGAATTGGAGATGAGATGTACATGTTACGCCCAAAACACATCCAAAAGTCATTAAGAGAATAAGGGCAACCCAAATAGACCATGCGCCTGCCTCGACGACTGTTTTTCCCATACTTAAAATAGCAAAAGTGAATTCAGGCATACCCTTAGTGCTTCTGCGCTGGCACTTTACGCTTCGTTAAAGTAGAGCCCTTGATGTGTAAGTTCAACGTAGATAAAAATGTTTGTAGTTGTTATATTTTTTAAGTGTGTCATTGTCTGAAAATCGAAACAGTACTATTTTATTTCGTAAAATAGTCCATTTCGTACGCGTGTGTTATTTGTATTCACATTACAAATTTAATTACGAAAGAAAAGTCTTGAATGACCTTTCGTTAAATTGTTAAATGAAAATAGCCAGCCAGCGTTTTTATCTAAATATCCGCAGGTTAATGCATGTCAACATCTGCGCATGTGCCCTAGAGCAGTGTTTCCCAATCCTGTTCCAGAAGGCACACCAACAGTACATGTTTTCATCCTCTTCCTAATTAAACACACCTAAATCAGAACATTAGAAGAGACTCCAAAACCTGGGTCAGATAAGGGAGACATCCTAAATTTATACTGTTGGTGTGCCTTCAGGAACATGGTTGGGAAACACTACCCTAGAGACTTCTAAATATATGCGATTGACAAAATAAGTCGGATTCAATCGCTTACTTGGTCATTTTTTTGCTGTTTTATCATATTACGAAGGGAATAAACCACCCCTTCCAATCCGATCGAAGTTTCAATTTCAATCGAATCATGTCAACGTTTTTGAACCGAATTGGACCATCAATCCAATTACAAATGAATTAATTTGGGTGCATGTTGACGTAGTAACAGTAAAACCCCCTTTTGGACTCTTATTATTTTTATATGTGTATAGGTAGAGGAGAAAGAGGTCAAACCGTCCTGCCGGGGAGTCCCCCAGGGATGCTGTGTTGGGACAAAGCAGTTTGTGATCTGTGGCAGTTAGAGAGAAAGGCAGCAGGAGTTTTCATCTCTTATCTGGTTCGGGTGACACGCTGTCATGCAGCAGACACTACGCTGCGCTAAGGATGCTAAAGAGGTAAATGTGGCCTGCAGGACTCCAGCCAAAACTGATGAACTTAAGACCTTCCCTTGACCACAATGCACAGATCGTTCCTGCACCTGTCCATGAGAGGACTGCACTTTTCAATGTAGTCTGACCTTTAAGTCCAAAAGAGAAAGACGGCAAGAAAAGTTAATTCAGTGGTCGGAAATAACAGCCTGTGCAAATGGGGACCTGCTTTAACCGTGTAACTGACAAATAACACATCTAAAAATAAATAACACACTAATTTCTTATTTTAATCACACAGCATTAATAAATAATTACGCATCGGTTTGCAAGGTTTGTGTGCGTGATAAATTTTTCGCATTTGAATATGAAAAAAAAACGCATACAAAAATTTTTCTTTAATGTGTAAATAACTACTAGACTAAAGACTAATCGTTAGGGGTGTGAACATACACTGGTCTCACGGTTCGGTTCGGTTACAGTTATCATGCTATCGATTTGGTTTAATTCGATATCTCAGTGCGTTGACGATGCTTTCCATACACAATTTTATATTTTACTTAGCAACACAATAATTCTTGTATTAATATTTATAATTTATAAATATGTTTATATTTCATTTGTAATACAATCTTGTCCTTTAATACAAGCAGTCAGATATATGAACTGTGCCTTTTAATTTTACCTGCTCAAAGAAAACACTCTTTTTGAAAACTCGCTCTGCAGACACGCTCGTGTCTGGATCCACAAGTAACGTTATTGTTGCAACATCCGAGAGAGGAGATAAAACGTTACCTCACAAACACGCCAGCAGGTCAAAGGGGCCAGAGAGAGAGAGAGAGCGAGAGAGAGAGAGAGAGAGAGAGAGAGAGAGAGAGAGAGAGAGAGAG
>CAIGQV010016226.1:5379122-5394448 GCA_903798115.1 Danio jaintianensis | reverse complement strand
GAGAGAGAGAGAGAGAGAGAGAGAGAGAGAGAGAGAGAGAGTTTACAGCTTTCATTTTTTTTTCTGATGTACTTCCCTGTCAGTGAAAGACTGTCCAGCAAACTCACAAGCAGTGAATTGTGCACAGTTGTGTGTTTTTAAAGGGGTGGTCCAGAGTGTATTTTTAAGGCTTGGTTGTGTTTATAAGATGCAAAGCAATGTGTGCTCATGCTTCATTTGTAGAAAATCACGTTATTTTTTCATATATCTTACTTTGATTATATACAGCTTCTCAGCTAACATGAAAACGACTATCATATTTCCTAGTCCCTCCGAAAGGCCCGCCCTCAAGAGGCTCTGATTGGTCAGCTAAGATAATGTGCTGTGATTCGTGGATCGGGTCCACGTCACCAGGAAGAGTCTCTATTATAACATTACAGCACACCTGGCCACGCCCCTATGCTGCGCGGGGTGTATGTGCCTAACCTAAAGGATTTATGATCTCATTAACCCGGATGTATTTTTTTGTAGTCTCCAAACTTCGTTCTAAGCTAACTCTGTAAAAGCTAATGTCTCCCTTTGCGTTGAACTTTGAGCATATTACATTCAGAGATGTTGTTTATGTTCACACAGCTACATTACACATCAACTAAAGTTTAAAATATGATATCCTAGTGGACCACCCCTTTAAGTAGTTGGAGCGTTTTTAATTACTCGCGGTCTCCTCCATTGCGATAGTAAGCTATATAACGCATATGTGATAAATGACGTCAATACATAATAACCGTTTATGATTATTACTGAACCAATACCCAATTTTTCGCGTCTGCATCGCGGTGCATCGAAGAAACAATTCATTTTGACACCCCTAGTAACCGTCATGCAGTTTTGGTGTGATTTTTGCTTTGATCCTTTCATCCATCAGGGGAAGTTGTGTGAAAATCCACGTAATATCAAAATTTACAATGTTTATTTTGCTAGCGCACATTGTTATTCTTTAGCTGAACAATCACTCTATGCAAGCTAATCCACTAAAATATGTTTGTTTTGGTAATCTTTCATCAAAATTTGACCATTTGCTTCTGTGTTTAGAGTGGTGGTCCTTCTCTGATGTCGTTAGTTTAATTGCTTCAGCCACAATATTCTTAGCCACGCCCTTTTTACCATTAGTTTGCTATGAGGGAATGATGCGCAAAAAGAAAGCCCCGCCCCCTACTCAATATTCCATTTCAGTTCAGAAGTGCATCAACATACTCAAATAAAAGTCTCAGCAACTTCCGGTTCACACAGACTTTAATGCTCATATGGTCGTGGCTCAAATTCACAAGTCGAGCTGAGTGGCTTATGAGGTTCCAATCATTTTTAAACATGCCAAAAAATTTGGCAGATGAATTTGTCAGGTGATTGGCTGGGCCATTCTACAGCTTGATTTTCTTTCTCTGAAAGCATTTGAGAGTTTCCTTGGCTGTGTTTTGGATCATTGTCTTGCTGAAATGTCCACCCTGGTTTCATCTTCATCCTCCTGATAATGTAGATGTTGGACTGAAGCAGCTAATATTCATTTACACTGAGGAAGGGCAGAGTTGTTGAAGAACTACTGAGAGATTTCAGCTGCTGTCTGGGCTTTTACTGCCTTTCTTCATGTGTTCAATACTTTTTCCCTGCGTCATTTCATTTTATTACACATAACTTAATTTGTAAACTAATTAGATTTGTTTTCTTTGCATATATGGATTTCTTTGGTTGTTACCAACATCCGGTGAAAATGTCAAGTCAACGGCACCTTAAGAAATATGTTTTCTGAGAAAAATGGTGACGTGGTGAATACTTACTTCCCCCACTGTAAATCTGTAAAAAATAATAAGTTAACTTTAATTCCTTCATGTTGTCCCAACACAAATCCATTGTGTGGAACCCAGCATTTTTACAGTGTGTGTGCGCTTGAACAAGCCGATCTGTCTGAATTTGACCAATGAGGGGGATATTCAAAATGAACAGAGAGCACTGTATGATGTATGAGTCTTCAGAGATGATACACTGTAAAAAGCGATTAGTTACTTTACTTTAAAAAAAGTGAGTAAACCCGTTGCCTTGAAAGCAACACATTGAAAAAAAAGTCAGTAAACCCATTGACTTAACTTAGAAGTTAAGTCAATGCACATAATAATTATGCACACAGTTTGTTTACTTAATAATTAATAAGGCAACGTGTTTACTCTATTTTTTTTTAAGTAAAGTCAACTAATCGCTAGTTTACTGATTTAACTAAATATCAAGCTGAGAACAGCTTTTGAGAACAAAAAAAACCTACTCAAGGAAAGGACGGGTAATGAATAATGTCTATTGTGCTGGCACGTCCTCTCAGAGAAATAAAAACTTGAAACCATTAATCTAAATAAGAGAAGAATGCATTTTTAAGGAGGTAAGGCATAACACTGCTCTTTCTAGCACATTAGTAAGCTACACATGAACTGAACCTCTTCAGCTGCCCAACTGGTGGAGTCAAGGGTGGCTGGTTAGTGTGACCCTGTAAGCCCCTGCTGTTACACTCTTCTTCCAAAAAAACAAACCTTTCTTCATTGACAGCCATTTAAAAGTGCTACTCTGCTTATATTTAGTTTAAGCAACTTTTAAAGGGTTCATGAAATGTAGAAATGCTCTTGATATGTACAGACCTTTTATTTCAGTGGACATAAAATCAGTCACAATGACGAATTCAAATGTAACACAAATATAAGCTGTATATATTTATAGCTTTAAAAGGGGTCCAAAGGGGGTAAAGAACCTTGGGGTGTGACTGACTTGAAATAATGGTGTAAAACTCTGAACTGCTGCTGACAAAGATAAATGGAAACAGCAGAAACTCTTTGTGGAGCTTATACTGTTTTGTCAAAATGGTTTTTGCTCCGTTGTTCAAATATACATCCATGATGATAAATAGCTTTAAAAACAGCAAACTGTGCTCCCCAAGCAACAGATATGAGGATGTATAATATACAGTATCTTTTCAAATGACCAAGTTGGTGAAACATTGGAGTGGGATGTACTCTGGGATTGACCAAATTATCTCTCACACTATTATCTCACCAGCTAGAGGAATAGCACAGATTTCTGTTGTTTCTGAGGTTTTCATAGAGTGTTTTAACTCTTTCCCCACAACTGATGTTGTATCTCACCAATTAAGAGACGCTTTACCACCAGTATTGTGTTTTTATCTGTGTTTTAGGTATACAAGCTTAAATTAGAAAAAGTTGGGACAGTATGGAAAGCGCAAATAAAAAAAAGAAAGTAGTAAAATTTACTTTGACTTGTATTTCATTGCAGACAATACAACAAACATTATTTAATGTGTTCCTCATTATTTTTTTTTCAAAGTAAACACGTATTCCAATTTTGGTTCTTGCAACACATTTAAAAAAAAGTTGTAACAGTAAAGCATTTACCACTTTGTAATGTTGCCATTCCTTTTCACAACACTTAAAAGACGTTTAAGGACTGAAGACACCAAGTGATGAAGTGTTTCAGGTGTGCTTCAAAATGCACCACACATTCTTTATTAGAGACAGGTCGGGACTGCAGGCAGGCCAGTCAAGTACCTGTATCCTCTTCCTCTGCAGCCAGGACTTTGTAATGTGTGCAGAATGTGGTTTTGCATTGTCTTGTTGAAATATGCAAGGGCGTCCCTGGAAAAGAAGGCAGCATATTGTGCTCCAAAATCTTTATGTGCTTTTCACCGTTAATGATGCCGTCACAGAAGAGCAAGTTACCTTTGCCAAGGGCACTGACACAACCCCATACCATTACAGACCCTGGCCTTTGGACTTGTTGCTGGTAACAGTCTGGATGATCCTTTTCTTCTTTGGTCCGGAGCACACGGTGTCCATTTCTCTCAAAAAATACCTGAAATACTGATTCATCTGACCACAGAACACGTTTCCACTGTGTGATGGTCCATCTCAGATGCCTCCGAGCCCAGAGAAGTCGACAGCGCTTCTGGACACTGTTAACATAGGGCTTCCTTTTGGCACAGTACAGTTTTAACTGGCATTTGTGGATGTAATTGCGAAGTGTGGTACTTGACAAAGGTTTACCAAAGTAGTTCTGAGCCCATGTGGTGATATCGCTAATAGATGAATGACGATTCTTGATGCAGTGCCGCCTAAGGGATCGGAGATCATGGTTGTTCACCTTAGGCTTGCGCCCTTGTGCTTTATGCACTGAAATTCCTCCAGATTCCTTGAATCTATTAATTATGTTATGCACTGTTGAAGGTGAAATATCCAAATGTCTTCCTATCTTTCTTTGAGGAACATTGTTTTAAAACATTTCAATAATTTTCTCACGTATTTGTTGGGAAACTGGTGATCCTCAGCCCATCTTTGCTCCTAAAGGACTAGACCATTATTGGATGCTGCTTTTGTACCAAATCATAATTACAGTCACCTGCTGACATCACCTGTTTCAAATCACATCATTATTTACCTGATTACTAGCCCTAAAGTGCTCCTGTCCCAATTTGTTTTGAAATGTGTTGCAGGTCTGAATGACAGGTAAGGATGTATATTTACAAATGAAATGAAGTTGACCAGACAAAACATGAAATATTGTGTGTTCATATTGTCTGCAATGAAATACAAGTTAAAGTAAATTTAGAAATCACTACTTTCTTTTTTATTTGCGGTTTCCATACTGTCCCAACATTTTCTGATTTGCGGTTGAAATTCTGCTGTCATTTGTTATTAATTTAACATTCTAATTTTATTGTTTAATGGTTGAATAACAAAAAAGAAACCAAAATAAAATGAAACAAACATTTTGGGAGGAGTAAAATATTGGGACAGTTTGGGCAGAGTAAAATATACAAAATGTTGATGAATTTAGTCTGGATAGCATCCCAGACCACCTCCTGAATTAGTAGTCTCGAATTCGTTTTTCCGAGGCTATTTACACCTGTTCTTTCCACAATTGGATAGCTATCCAATCAGAAAAAAAATGATGAATTACCTCCTATGACACTGACAAGAATTTTGAAGTGAGGTGAATCAAAATCAAAAAACAAATGACAACATTGCTGTCTTTTGTAAAATGGCTTACTTCTGAATTAAACTTGCTAAAACTGCAACTGCATAAAGCGCTATAGAAATGACTTGACTTGATTTTTGATGCCAGTGTGCATTTAACAAAGGCCCTTGTGAAAGGAAAAAAAAGATCTGACACATAAGGTGTTACAGAAGGTAAAGTGAGATGAATTTGTGTGAGTCTGGATTGGACACGCTATATGAATTCTTTATTCTTGACTTTGGTCTGACGGGTCATTACTATTCAAAGGATGAGGTCGGCAGGGCAATGTCTAGACAGCAGCCTCATTCACATTGGGAAAGGGCACAGTTCCATCTCAGCGAAGTGAAGGAAAAATAAAGGACAGAATGTCCACGTAAAAAGTATTAGGTATGAGAGAGGTGTTATCCAAAATCAGAAACAAAGAGGGCAAAGAGAATCTTATGAGCTGCACATTTTATAATTAAACTGTACATATTCAAGTCTGCGTGAACTAGAAGAGGGGCGACACAGTAGCTCAGTTATTAGCACTGTTGCTTCACAGCAAGAAGGTCGCTGGTTCGAGTACTGGCTGGGTCAGCTGGCATTTCTTTGTGGAGTTTGCATGTTCTCCCTGTGTTTGTGTGGGTTTCCTCCGGGTGCCCCGGTTTCCCCCACAGTCCAAAGACATGCGCTATAGGGGAATTGAATAAACTAAATTGGCCGTAGTGTATGAGTGTGAATGAGTGTGCATGGATGTTTCCCAGTACTGGGTTGCAGCTGGAAGGGTGTCCGCTATGTAAAACATATGCTGAATAAATTGGCGGTTCATTCTGCTGTGGCGACCCCAGATTAATAAAGGGACTAAGCCGAGAGAAAATGAATGAATGAAAATGTCAACTATTTTTAAAAATATTTTTGTTACTCTTGATTTATTTTTGTTCCTTTTTATTAGAAATGTATTAAAAAAAAACTGGACTGTGATCTTAAGTTTTCTTTTTTGTTTGATTTATTATTAATAATAATAATAATAATAATAATAATACATTTTTTAAATATATAATGTACTTTTCTAAAACCCAAGCAAGGATTTATACAAGGATTTAACATAGAAAAATAATTAAATATAAACACATGAAAATTATCAAGAATCTAAAAAAATGCAATCTTAAAAAGATGAGTTTTTAACATCTTCTTAAAGCTAGCTAGTGTGGAAGCTAGACTAATCTAATGTACAGTTGAAGTCAAAATGATTAGCCCTCCTGTGAACTTTTTTTAATATCTCCCAAACGATGTTTAACAGAGCAAGGAATTTTTCACAGTATTTCCTATAATGTTTTTTCTTCTGGAGAAAGTCTATTTGTTTTATTTCGGCTAGAATAAAAGCAGTTTTAATTTTTTTTAAACCATTTTAAGGTCAATATTATTAGCCCCCTTAAGCAATATATTTTTTTTCCATTGTCTACATAACATTATACAATGACTTGCCTAATTAACCTAGTTAAGCCTTTAAATGTCACTTTAAGCTGAATACTAGTATCTTGAAAAATATCTAGTCTAATATTATGTACTGTCATCATGGCAAAGATAAAAGAAATCACTTATTAGAAATGTGTTTTTAAAACTATTATGTTTAGAAATGTGTTAAAAACATCTTTCTGTTAAACAGAAATTGGGGAATAAAATATAAAGGGGGGCTAATAATTCAGACTTCAACTGTATATGCACAAATATATTATTGTAAAGCATCCTACAAACCTCCTTCATTGTACCTGAGAGTTACTGGGCATTCATGTACTGTATGCGTTGCTTGTCCTCTCTTGTGGTAATATATATTTGCTTGCCATAATAAATCAGTTCAAGTCGATTCCTTTTCTCTGTCTTGCTCGATCCAACATTCACTGCTATTCCCATCTAAACTAGCCCTCTTCTTCACCAACCGTGACTATACTACTGGAAATGCATTCAGTAAAACATCTAATCAGGAACTACATACAATTAAATGATTTAGATTGCACTAGCCTTGGTGACGGATTTGAACAGAACCCAGTTAAGTGATCCGATGCACTCAGCGCTGGCACCAATCAACATTTACAACCAATGTGCTAATCAAACCTCTTCCAGTAATGGAAGAGCAGAGATGCTGACGTTCAGGCATGCATACATACAGCTGAAGTCAAAATGATTTGCCCTCCTGTGAAATTTTGTTTTCTTTTTTAAATATTTCCCAAATGATGTTTAACAGAGCAAGGAATTTTTCACAGTATTTCCTATAATATTTTTTCTTCTGGAGAAAGTCTTATTTGTTTTATTTCGGCTAGAATAAAAGCAGGTTTAAATTTTTTTTAAAACCATTTTAAGGTCAATATTATTAGCCCCCTTAAGCAATATATATATATTTTTTGATTGTCTACAGAACAAACCATCGTTATACAATGACTTGCCTAATTACCCTAACTTGCCTAATTAACCTAATTAAGCCTTTAAATGTCACTTTAAGCTGAATACTAGTATCTTGAAAAATATCTAGTCAAATATTATGTGCTGTCATCATGGCAAAGATAAAAGAAATCAGTTATTAGAAATGAGTTATTAAAACTAATATGTTTAGAAATGTGTTGAATAAAATCTTCTTTTCATTAAACAGAAAGTGGGGGGAAAATATTCAGGAGGGCTAATGTTCCTTTGCATTGAGATTTTCATTACAGCTTAGATTGTGAAGGTATTAATTTTGCCCTTTATTTGTCAGGGATTTCCTTCCGTGGCTGAACGGGAATCTCCCAGGGTTTGATGATTCATGGATGCTCTATTCATATCTGGAGTGGGCATTAGCTGGATGAGGGATGCAGAGCCTTGCAGTCTGGTTGATGTTTAAGGCAAGCAAACACATAGTTGGTGACACGGTTTAGCAGTAAAACCGAACTTAAAAAATGAGCCTCTCAACAGAAGAAAAAGAAAGAAGAAAGTGACGAGGCGGCTTATGTCTTCAGGGCAAAGATGAGATCTGCTTAGTTCATCTTTTGCTCCTCGTTTTCATTTGCGTATTCTTGCAAGGCTCTTGGTTCGTGTCATGAATTTTTAAACTTGGCCTATGAGAAATGTAACTATAGTTTTTTTTTTTTATAACTATACTGTTTTAGATCATGTGTATTTATCTTCCTTCGCCCTCAAATAATTCATGGTTGTTAGTTTCCTGTGCTTGATGAGTACAATTTAGACATTGGGTCTCATTCACTAAATGTGTGAAATGTGTCTACGGATGTTTTCACGAATAAATCATGACTCATCAAACTTTTTGCAACAAAAGTTATTCAAAATGTACGAATAAATTTAAGAACAACTGATACCACATGTACGCAATAATCATGTACGCCTGGGCCCGTATATACTATGTATATATGTGTATATATATATATATGTATGTATATGTCCAACTGCTCGATAACGCTCGTTAAATTTCTAATCAGCCAATCACATGACAGCAACTCAATGCATTTAGGCATGTAGACATGGTCAAGTCAAGACATGCTGCAGTTCAAACCGAGCATCAGAATGGGGAAGAAAGGTGATTTAAATGACTTTGAAGGTGGCATGGTTGTTAGTGCCAGATGGGCTGATCTGAGTATTTCAGAAACTGCTGATCTACTGGGATTTTCGCGCACAACCATCTCTAGGGTTCACAGAGAATGGTCCGAAAAAAAGAAAATATCCAGTGAGAGGCAGTTCTGTGGGCGCAAATGCCTTGTTGATGCCAGAGGTCAGAGGAGAATGGCCAGACTGGATCGAACTGATAGAAAGGCAACAGTAACTCAAATGGCCTCCCCAGTAACCAGATCTCAATCCAAAAGAACATCTTTGGGATGTGGTGGAAAGGGAGATTCGCAACATGGATGTGCAGCCGACAAATCTGCAGCGTGATGCTATCATGCCAATATGGACCAAAATCTCGGAGGTATCTTCCAGTACCTTGTTGAATCTATGCCACGAAGGATTAAAGCAGTTCTGAAGGCAAAAGGTCCAACCTAGTACTAGTAAGGTGCACCTAATAAAGTGGCCGGTGAGTGTATATACAGTGTAAATACAGTACTGTGCAAAAGTTTTAAGCCAACATTAAATCTGTTGTTTTACTGATGCTATAATGGATATATGTGACCCTTTACCACAAAACCAGTCATAAGTGTCAATTTTTTGTGTCAATTTGTTTTTAAATTGAGATTTATACAGGGTGATGAATTGATCTTTCAGGATTGTTTAAGACAAGTGAAAGACAATGTCGGAGAGAAGCTGTTTTACCTTGTTTGAGCTGCATTTCTAGCAGTGTTGTAAGCAATATCATCTAAATTGATGGAATTGTGAATGTTGAAAAGTACAGATTATGCTATTCCTTCTGGAAAAGGACTTCAGTGGTAATAGTTTTAATTTTCTTCATGATAATGATCCGATAATTGCAGTAAAAACTTATTTGGAGAAAGAAAACAGCTGATGAAACATAGACAGTCATGAAATGGCCTCCACAGGGTCCAGACCTGAATATTATAGAGGCTAAATGAGATCGCCTGGACTGAAAAAGAAAGATATGACTCTCTAAACCTAAAGAAGAACTCTGGAAAGTGCTAAAAGAAGCCTGATATTACACAGCACATTATTTCAGAAGATGTCAGGACAATTAGAACAAAACAGTTCAAGGGAATCCACATTAAACACTTCTGCTTGTAGAGGAAATGTTGTGCTGTTGTCGTTTTTTGTACATATCTCCTATATTTTCTGTTTGTTTTTAATAAAGAGACTGGTTGATTATATATTGTGCAAAAGCCATATATATATATAGTCTCTAAACTTGTCAGTGTTAAACAGATCTGTGTTAAATGAGAGACAAAGACCAATGGAAGGGAAGGTTTTAGCTCTTGGTACTGGGAAGATGTGGCCCTTTTTAGACACTTTTGATGAGTTATTCCTCCATTTGGCCATCCCAAAAAGCATGCTTTGTTTAAAAGCTGTAGACATCCTGGCACTAATTTGGACAGGCGTTTAATATATGATCGAGTCGTGACTTGGTGGAATTCAAAACTATTGTGATCTAGATGTCTGTTCTTGGAGTACTGTATAGTCCCACACTTATGTTTCTCCATTATCTTCTGAGGGATGTACTGCAGTAAAAATGCCATAAGAAAATACAGTAATTAATTGGACTACTGAGCGGAAACAATTAAAACAGCTGAAGTGTGAGACTGATATGTGAGTATAAAGCATGAACATCATCGTGCTATGTGTAGACATGATGGAGCATTATTGGTGCAGAGTGAGAGAAAGTTAGTGTTTTTTTTACTTGCAATGTTTTAAGCCGTATGAATGACTGTTCACTGCATACATATTCTGCTAAAAATGCCCGTTATTGTCTGTTGGAGTGTGCCCACATATATTAATTAAAGATATGTGCATTTTAAAGTACAAGGAGAATTGTGGTTACTGCTGTGTTGTAAAGTAGGTCACAGTGAAAAGCTCGATAAATAATGCAGAACGACTCCTTACTAGAACTAGACCCAAACTCCCACACAATCCAGCGGTGAACACTACGAAATAGTGGCCTTCAGTACGACTAATATAAAAGCTATGAGATGAAAAGCTTTGTTTCAACACTTGTTTTTTTTTTAAGCCTGGCTCACACTGTGAAATTGTAAATAAACATGAATTGAGATTTATACAGGGTGAATAAATGATCTTTCAGTTGATGTATGGTTTGATAGGCTAGGAGTTAGGTTAGGTTAGAGTTTGAATTATTTTGGTTTAATTGTTTAAGACATGTGAAAGACAATGTTGGAGAGAGGCTGTTTGTCCTGGTTTGAGCTGCATTTCTACCAGTGTTGTTAGCAATGTTGTCCGAATGTTGTTACTTCTGAAAAGGACTTCAGTGTTAATAGTTTTCATTTTCAGCATGATAATGATCCGCTAATTGCAGTGAAATCCTATTTGTAGAAAGAAAACAGCTGATGAAACACAGACAGTCATGAAATGTCCTCCACAGGGTCCAGACCTGAATATTATAGAGGCTGTATGAGATCACCTGGACAGAAAAAAAAGATTAGACACTCTAAACCTAAAGAAGAACTCTGGAAAGTGTTAAAAGAAGCCTGATATTCGTATGTACTATATTTGGCAAGTTGTCATCCTGGTCTTTATTTTCTCCCACACTTGTGTTCGTTAAACTTGCCTCAGTGAACTTTTAATCAGTTTAAGCTTTTAGAAACAGCATTCTCCAGAGCTCAGAGGAGCTTCTTTTTCCTGCTGTGCTTGTTCTTTCAAAAGCTGTTGTCTTACAGTACGTATTCACGTCCAGGTAGTTTTATTAGTTTTGATGACATTTTTAAGATTTAAAGTACCTGGATATAACTGAAGGGCTTTATTCCGTGAAAACAACTGGCTGGGTGTACATATATCCAGCTTATTAGATGGTCTAAGGCAGTGGTCCCCAACCCCCGACTGGTACTCGTCCTTGGATCAACTGGTACTGGGCCGCACAAGAAATCATTAATTATTTCTGTTTTATTAATTATCTGAGCCTGAATGAGCTTTTATTTAGAAAAATCTTTCACTTTGAAAAATGACCGTATTCTCTCGGTTACATCTCGGTCACTTGAACGCCCAAATTTAACCCACAGGCAGCAAAATGAGTAAGAAACAGACATCTTTGGAAAGTTTCTTTGCGAAGGCAAAAAGGCCAGTGAAGGACCAATGGACTGCCAAGGAATGGATCCGCAACTCATTTGTCAACAAATCAGGTGAATCCAGCATGTCTGTGCAAGAAGTTGATCAACTGCTAGAATCGCAAATGACGGCGACCTTTTTTGGGGCAGTTCATATATTGCGTCTTTTCCACGTGCAAGTTAGTTATTTCCAATGGAGGAAAATATTGGAAGCGCCCCGCGAGTCACATGACAAGAACTGATAATCAGCTTCATACTTTGTGAGATTCATACGCCCTCCACCCGGGCCACAATAAAATTGTGACACGTGGACCGGTTCGCGGTTCTAAAAAGGTTGGGGACCACTGGTCTAAGGTGTGTTTTATGTGTCATGTCTTGTCTTCCTGTTTCCTGCTTTGTTTACCGCCATGTGTTTAAAATCAATATTTTCATTGGTTGATTTTAGTCATGTGTCTTGTTCCTCATTGGTTTTCCTAGTCATGTGTCTAGCCTACACTAACCTATTATTATTCATTCATTCATTTTCCTTCGGCTTAGTCCCTTATTTATCAGGGGTCGCCACAGAGGAATGACCCACCAATTATTCCAGCATATGTTTTACGCAGCGGATGCCTTTCCAGCTGCAACCCAGTGCTGGGAAACACCCATACACTCTCACATTCACACACATACACTACGGCCAATTTAGCTTATTCAATTCACCTATAGCGCATGTGTTTGGACTGTGGGGGAAACCGGAGCATCCGGAGGAAACCCACGCCAACACGGGGAGAACATGCAAACTCCACACAGAAATGCCAACTGGCCCAGCTGGGACTCGAACCAGCAACCTACTTGCTGTGAGGTGACAGTGTTAACCACTGTGCCACCGTGCCGCCCCAAGTATTATTATTATTATTATTATTATTATTATTCAGTCACAAGATGGCGGCAAACAGTCAAGTACAGCCAAGTGACAGAAAGGCATTAGGGGTTGGGGAAATATGAATACAGCATAGTATCGTGATATTTTATGTAGTAACACTATATTGATTAACGTATGCCCTTATCAATGCATTGCCAATATTTTATTATATAATTTATTAAATAATATAATCAATTTCTAAAATCAATTTCTAGTGTTTTCTGGTAAGCGGGGTCAACTTCGGCACGCAATTAGTAAAATAAAAATGTCGGAATCGCAAAAAAGGTGCGTACAGAATTTATGACCAACATTGTGGCTCATTATGGATACCGCAAAATATGTACCCAGAGGTACGTCTGGCTCTGTTTTGTCTGTAAAACGAAAGCTATGGGGCGGTATGATGCCGCCGACGGCTTCTGTTATGTTAACCACTTACTTCCGTATGGACGGCTTTTCCCGTGTTACTAGTTTTTGCTTTTTAAAACACTATCAGTTGGGTTTAGGAAAGGAGGAGGGTGGGTCGGTCAGTCAGTTGACAACAAGCTGGCCTGGTCGGCTGAAGTGTATATTGCGCCCTCTGGTGGATTTACACGAGAAGAGAACGCGTCAGAGAAATTTGAGTTCATCAAAAAGTGTACACAGCGACCTCTGGTGAATTTTCAAAAACAAAAACTGTGAGCAGACGTACTTCCGATTACGTATTTCGCTGCCCCCACAAATGTTGACCTGGGTAAGTATCCACAATGAGCCTGGGTTATTTATGACAGCTATTCATTAAAGTGTTGGTCAGTTTGTCTGCTTGTCAATACCAATTATTTGCACTGCAGCAATAAAATTGAAGTGAGAAAAATGGAAAAATGTCTATGTTTAGTTAAAACAGACGTTGCCAAAGTTTTCGTTTCGGGACATAATTTGAAGATGAAAAAAAATGTTATAAATTTCAGAATATTGCAACATATTTAAAATCGCAATAATATTATATAACGTGACACAAGTATCGAGATAATATTGTTTGTGAGGAGGGTGATTGCCATAATAAGCATACTGTATGTATTCACTAACTGTCAATATGATTCATAGCACCCAGATGAGTCTGTTTTATTCCTTTAATCGGTTGTTATCTGGGAATAACATACCTTGGAATCAGGATCAATATTACAGAGACATGTTATAATTAGTTCTAAGCACCTGTTTCCTGTTCATTATCTCCTGGTTAAGCGCTGAGTTTTCCTTGGTTCTTTCTCTGTCATTATCTATATAAAGTGGTTCTGTCTGTTACTCTCCAGTGAACTGTGGAGATTTCCTTTAGGATTACATTAGTCTGTTTTTGTTTCTTTGCTTCTTGGCGGCGCAACAGCCTGTGACAAAAAATAAACTGCTATCCAAAAACTCTCACTAACACCTGCATCCTGTTCTTCTTTCACCTTGCTTGATTGATGATTTTAAGCCTTCATTTACATTCTAATTATCCGGCAAAGATCGCAGGCCTCAGATTACTAGTGTTTGAAATTCAAGCTCTTACTCGATCTGGACAAACGGTGTAACATTAGGAAGATTTAAGACTCTACCGTCAGTTTCTGGTCACTGTGTGTGATAAAACTTTGTTTCGGTGAAAGAATGTATACTCATTTAAACCAAATGTTTAACGCCTAATTAATAATCCACTAATGTGTAATACATAATACATGTATAATTGTGTGTAATGTAATTAATAACAGTATAATAAGCAGCATAAAGTGATTGCCACTGCGGATTATCCTACTTTTACCATGGTCATTTTCCAGCATTGACAAGTGAAACCTGTTAATGTATTTGGAGTGCAATATTTGACCAAAGGTACAAAAAATTTGAATGTGGCAAATTAATAAAAAAAAAAACCTATTATAATGAATTCATAATTTTACTATGGACAGAGAGAAGAAAATTGTCTAAATTAGAATTGTCTAAATAATTCTCTCTCAACAAACAGAGACATTTTGAGGTTAATCACTTTAAAAGAGCTATATAACCCCCTCATGACTCAGAAAGTGCAGTCAAAACATTTTTTAGCTGCTTATTAAAACTACTTATTTAAAATAAGCTGAATCGAGACAATTCTTGAGGTTTTTATGGGACAACTTAAATGTTTTATGTTCAATCCATGTAAATTTGTAAAGACAATTAAGTTATCTTAATCGATTTGTGTTGGGACAACATGAAGGAATTTTGTGGAACCCAGCAATTTTAACAGTGTGTGTCCTGGCCCTAACATACATGAACCCCCCACAATAGCTATAGTGAAAACACAGTTTAAATGTTGAGGAGCAAGCTCATTGGCTGCTGAGATGACAGCAACCAATCACCTCCCCCATAAAGATAATTATGTGGCTGGAAGTAGATTGGATGGGACCTGCTGTATCAACCTGCGTGTGCATACAGTTTCATGACAAAACTGTATTTCTTGCTTTTCCTGGGAAACAGTACCACAACACTTACTTAATACCAAGTTACTGTCGTTAATTCCTTACAAATACCACTTGAACCTTATGTAATCATTAATAAAGTTAGAAAAGGTTAAAGCGAATTACAAGAGTATGAATTACTTCTTAGTGAGCTGTGTTTCCATAAATCTCATGACATAAAAGGAAACCTTGCTAGCCTAGAGCCCCATCTGTTGTAAAAAACTAACCTAGAGCACCGTCTGCTGTTAAAAACTACCCTAGAGT
>CAIGQV010016226.1:5358870-5377723 GCA_903798115.1 Danio jaintianensis | reverse complement strand
TCTGCTGATAAAAACTATCCTAGAGCGCCATCTGCTGTTAAAAACTAACTAAATTCTTAACCATGCCCCTCTTACCATTAATTTGCTATGAGGGAATGATGTGCAAAAAGAAAGCCCCGCCCCCTACTTAATATTCAGTTTCAGTTGGAAGCACATCAACATACTGACATAAAAGTTTCTTTGTAAATTTCTCCAAGAAGCAGGCAAGAATAAACCTGCTGTCCTCGATTCCAATCATTTCCAATAAAACACATGGATGTGATAAGCTTATAATCACTTCTTCACAAGTGATAAGTGGGAATTTTCAGAAAGCATGTGAAGGCAGCATTAAACTAAGGGGCTGAATTGGTTGAATGATAATGTTAAGCTCACATCTGCTGTGCTAAAGAGTATAATAAACGCACGTGGGTGTAATGGTACCTCTCTACTCCCACATGGAGCTACCATTCTCTTTAGCACATCAGGAAATATGGTATTTACACACGTTGGTCGATTTGATAATTCAGATTCAGAATACATTCAGAACATGTAAGTGATAAAGGACACCACTTTGAGGGAATCTTTGGAGTGTTGCAGGTTATAATGTACAGCCAGCAAGGATCAGTGGACTAAAGTTAAACTTCATTCATTCATTTTCCTTCAGCTTAGTCCCTTATTTATCAGGGGTCGCCACAGCGGAATGAACCACCAACTATTCCAGCATATGTTTTACACAGCGGATGCCCTTCCAGCTGCAACCCAGTACTGGGAAACACCCATACACTCTCACATTCACACAGACACATACATTACGGCCAGTTTAGTTCATCCAATTCACCTATAGCGAATGTCTTTGGACTGTGTGGGAAACCGGAGCACCCGGAGGAAACCCACACCAACACAGGGAGAACATGCAAACTTCAAACAGAAATGCCAACTGGCCCAGCCAGGACTCGAACCAGCGACCTTCTTGCTGTGAGGCGACAGTGCTAACTTTAGGTGGCCTCCGTGCCACCTAAAGTTAGAAGTACATCATTAAATTAAGGAGAAGACAGCCAAATCTTCACTGAGCTCCTGGAGTAAGAATTCACAGCCTCTTCCCAATATCTCAACAGGGGCACAGAGATAATGAGTACAGGAAACTTCCTCAAGTAATTGCACCCCAGGAGGACTACAATAGCATCTCTGCAGTGACAAAATGGATTCCTTCTCATTCTAAGTCTTGCAGCACTGAACGTGTCTTCTCAATCAAACATTAACATTACATAAGAGACTTTACAAGTGTTGATGTCATAAAGGGTTAACCAATTTGTGTTCGCGTGGGTTTCCTCCGGGTGCTCCGGTTTCCCCCACAGTCCAAAGACATGCGCTATAGATGAATTGGGTAAACACAATTGGCCATAGTGTATGAGTGTGTGTGTGAATGCAAGAGTGTATGGATGTTTCCCAGTACTGGGTTGCAGCTGGAAGGGCATCCGCTGTGTAAAACATATGCCGGAATAGTTGGTGGTTCATTCCACTGTGGCGACCCCAGATAAAATAAGGGACTAAACTGAAGGAAAATGAATGAATGAATAATTCATTCATTCATTTTCTTTTCGGCTTAGTCCCTTTATTAATCAGGGGTCGCCACAGCGGAATGAACCGCCAAGTTTCCAGCATATGTTTTACGCAGTGGATGCCCTTCCAGCTGCAACCCACCACTGGGAAACACCCATACACTCCCATTCACACACATACACTATGGACAATTTAGCTTACCCAATTCACCTATAGCGCATGTCTTTGGACTTGTGGGGGATACCGGAGCACCCGGAGGAAACCCACGTCAACACGGGGAGAACATGCAAACTCCACACAGAAATGCCAACTGACCCAGCCGAGGCTCGAACCAGTGACCTGAAAGAACTGATTCTTTCTGTTTGACTCTGTGCCTGGACTTTGACCGTCTCTATGCTTTGCCTCTGTCCTGCTGTTGGTTTATCAATAATCTCTGCAAATGGATGCCTACGGTGAGAGCCTTATGTTACAGAACATTAACCTTCACCTATACAGCATTGCATAAATCTTTCAAAACACATGCCTTAAACAGAGACGAGGGACAATGTCATGCATTGTAGGCTTCCTACCAGCATTTCATTTCCGACGACATCATTATATTAACAGAGCAAATTAGCAAAAGGAAACTAAGCGTGAAGGAAAGAGGTCTGACAGAATAGCCTCAACAAAGAAATTACACTGAGTGTATTACTGGTGTGGGAAGCCACTTGAAACATAGTGATGAGCTGAAAGCCTGTATTTAAACCATGTAGTCCTATTAATGTTATACCTTCTAACACCCTCCAGGAAAATCACACTTCATTAATCAAAATAATAGAAGAGCGGGGAAGTCTATGTCCTCTGTATATATAATCTGGTGCATCTTATGTTCCAGAACCAAACGTGCTGCCAAAGTATCAGATGATACGTGAAAAATGTTGATTTAAAATGAATCAGGGTAATAAAACATTGATTATATTAACGTACAATGGGATTCAAGACTACCTTAAAGGATTACCCCATTGTACGTGTCATCAGAGTAGGAAAGCCCCGCCCATTATTAGTGACAATCTCTCCCTCATTAGCATAGGACATTAGTCTTGTTTTCGAATCTGCCACTATGTTGACACATAGGCATTTGAAGCTCCGCCCTCTTAAAAAGATCTAATCTCTCAATCTCATTTGAATTTAAAGCGACAGTCACCAAAATGACACAGTTAGGATCAAAGCCTAAAAGGGGCCGTTTCAAAGAGTTATAAAACATTATTTGTGGGGTATTTTGAACTGAAACTTCCCATACACTCTCTAGGGACATCAGAGACTTATTTTACATCTTGTAAAAAGGGGCATAATAGGTCTCCTTTAAGAATTAGCTATGCAGTGCTGCCCATGATTGCTAGAATCAGCTATTTTCCGTGCCGATTTTATGTATTTGTAAGTATATTTTCTTTATATGTGTAGTATGACTAGCCTATGATCTGGACATACTGTACTACTGTACATCCACAGTCCAAAGTAGACACATTCAGATGCAGAAAGTGTGTAGTGATCGGCATTGCTTGACTGAGCACTTGTACTTGCCAAGAAACTGAAGAAAAAACGGTTGCTTATTAAAGAGAAGTGCCCTCGTTCTAATTCTGTGAAATGGAACAATCAAAAGGTAAGACTTTATGGATCCTAGGAGGGAAAACCAATGCTTGATAAGATCTTGTTTTTCTTTACTATGTACTAACAAGTCAAACATTACCATGATCTTTACTTACTTTCCTTAAGGCTGATTTATACTTCTGCGTCAAGCGCACATGTATAGTCCGGCGCAGCCTTCGCGCGGTCGCATAGCCCTCGCTGTGGCTGATGCCGACGCAGATGCGCACCTCTCAAAAAATTTAACTACACGTCGCAACAACGCATAGAGCAAGCTCTGAAAATGGTTGGCTTGGTAGCGCCGATGAGTGTGGGCGGGGCCGAGAGCCACGTGAACGCGTTGGAGCGAGTGTTTACAAGTGTCGAGTCCCGTGAAGGAGCTCCGGATGGAAACTTTTGTTTTGTGTTTACCTTATGATTAAAGTTGTTGCACGTCCACTGACTCCCGCCTCTGAATGAACGAGTTTTAGCTACTTGTACATTAAGGTAGCGTTCAGAAAAAACAAAACACCAGCGAAGAAACTCGACATAGAGGAACATAAAAACCTACTGCCAGCTAGCATTTCGGAAGTGTTATAGCAGAGCAACACAAACAACATGCAGAAGTATAAATGCACAGCTACGTGCAAGGCAGGTGGCGTGGGTCACGCCGATCATTTGACGCAGAAGTATAAATCAGCCTTAAATCCAGTCAATTTAGTTTTCCAAAAATGAGACCCAGATCTGCTTCTTAATTGTATTTTTTATATAATAAACTGTGCACAATGCAGATATTATCTTATATTTTATGGATCTAACAGTTTTTACGATTTGACATTTGCGATGCGACATAAAAATCACATCGTTTCTTCTAAACACCATTAACAACATTATCCGATGTTATCAGAACAGTTCACACAGCCGACCAAAACAAATGAAAAAAATGAAATCAGTTAAAATACAGTGTAAAATACGTTACTCTGGATACGTTTTGGTGCATGTTTAAGATGACACATCCACTAGAGGGCGTTTTCTACATTTTTGTGAATCTGAATTACGTTCCTTTGGTTATACATTTCAGTACATGTCCTGTTTGTACACATACACAAGGGCGGGGCTTGTCGTACAGATCACCTAGCGAACCCCTGACCTAAACCCCCCAAAGAACAGTGTTTTTAACAGCAAATGAAAGAGAAAAAGTGCACTGCGATCATGTAGTTTAACATTGATTTTACATTGCTTTTATTTCTTTAGTGTAACCGTGACTCTATCCTGAGCATTCTTCATCACAAGTACAAAATGAGCTACCGAGCAAACTGACCACACCAGAAACGTCGGCCATATGGAGGTCGAATGGTGAGACAATTGTATCCAATTACAAATCAATCAGACACCGTCGAGAAGTTTTGTGGTATTTATTTGGTGTTGTGCAAAGAACTGCATGAAAACAATCCTATATTTGTCGATATTATCAGCCAGTAAATTTCATTAGTGTGAAAAGGAACAAAAGTTGATGGCGTCATACTGCCCCCTAGTGTTCATTTTACATATAAACTGCAGTCAAACATATGTTCAAGTACATTTTTGCAGGTTCCTCAAAAATATAGGCTGAAGCATGTATTTTCAATGAGCCTCTGTTGAACAAATCATTTGTCCAAACACAATAAACACACACAAGGTATATTTTTACATGGTGTGGTTGTTGAAGCTGATGATCTACTGGGATTTCAACACACAAACTTCTCTTTGGTACACATAACAGCAGTAAGCAGCAGTTTTGGTAGTTCAGAGGTCAGACGAAAACGTCCAGACTGGTTTTAACTGATAGAAAGTCAACAGAGACTCAAACGACCACTTGTTACTGTACTGTAGGTCCTCAGAAGAACATCTCTGAACACAGCATGTCAAATCTTAAAGCAGGAGATTAAACTGGGTGTCACTTGTGCCAGCTGAAAACAGCAAACTATCTCTGTCTGCCCTAAAACTTGCATTCTTGGTCTTTCTCCACCTGCCTTATCTCTGAAAACATATGAACGGAAGTTTGTAAACCTGATTGCCATTCACTGGAAAGGTATTTATGGTCCATCTCTGTCACTCTGGATTAAGGAAATGTCTTCTTGTATAGCAATGGAAAGACTAACTTACTCATTCAAACAAAAATTGCACACATTTGACAAGATTTGGGACTTCATCCTTCGTTTTTTTAGATGAGAATGGACTGACTGTTGAGTAACACCAAATAATGTGATCATGTGTTTAATGATACGTGAATTGTTTATTATGACTTATATTTTTCACTTTCATTGGAATGTATATGTGTGCAACTGTCATCAACTTAATGTATTTTACTAAATTGATTTGTATTTTATTATTATTATCATTATTATTATTTTATTATTATTATTTATTTATTTTTGCATATGTGTATATATTTTTATGGCTCTGTCGAGGATAGGGTGGGTGTTCTTTGGCTGGTGTTTGGTTACTAATACAGTATATATGTATCACATTTTTTCTTAATGTTTTGAAACAATAAAAATTATCTGCAAAGAAAAAAAACAACAGCAAACTGAGGCCATGTCCACATGTACGCAGATATTTTAATAAACTGAGTTTTTATAAAAATCTCTGTCCACATGAAAACGCACTGTGATGCATATTAAGGCCATGCCGAACCAACAGGGGGCGATAATGACACTTTTATGCTGAGTTCACACCAAATGGGGAATAACGTATTTCACGAGTAAATTGCATACAAGTCAATGCAAACGTGAAAAAAGAGGCGGATTACCGTCCCGTGGTGCAAACAAGAATTGCCACCAAACATTGTCCATATGGACGTCAATAGGTGAGACAATTGTATGCGATTACAAATCATAGACACTGGAGAGTAGTTTTGTAATATTTATATAAAAAACTTCATGAAAACAATCCTATATTCATCGAATTGCCAATTTTTGGAATTGCTGGAATTTTCTTCATTCGTGACTTCCGCTTTTGGTGTGAACCCAGTCGTTGTGTTCATCTTCAGAACACATGAATATATTTTAAACTTTTTGAAGTTTAAACTTACTCTCGGGACTAGGGGTGTGCTTCTCAAACTACGTTTTGACCTACATATCGCCTTGCTATGCCTTTAAATTCTTAAGTTTGTGATTTTTAAGTCATGATTTCATTTGAATATAGAATCAATTCAGAACTTAATGTAATGTCGCCAATCAGAAAGGAGAAAACAGCATGCTTGTTGACATAATGATGCGAAAAAAAAGCTCCAGTTGTAGTGTCTACATGACCACACTGTATCCAGAGTTTCAGAAAATCTTCACTCTGGTCGGAGTTTTCAGAAAGTTTCAGTTAACTAATTCTCCGTTTTCATGTGGACAAACAGCAAAACTGCGTAGAAAAAAGTTCAGTTTTCAAAATACCCATGTTCGTGTGCAGGGGCACCACTGGCTGATTCGGGCCCTATGACACCTTTTTTTGGGGTGGGGGTTGAATGTGTCATGTACGAAAGTGAAAAGGGTGGGATGGGGGTTGGGGAGACTGGGCCCCCTAATGGTAACTCTGGGGGCACCTAAAGTGCATGGGCCCTTAGAATCGTCATAACTTTCACCGCCCTAGTGGTGCCCCTGTTCGTGTGGACAGGGTCTGAGGCAGCAACTCACATGGGCCAATATTGGACATTGGTAGATTGAAAAAAGGTCACTTGTTCCGATGAATCTCAATTTGTGCTGCGACGTTCGTATAATGTAGTATAATGAATCCACGAAAGAGGACAGGACAGATCCATCCTGCCCTGTATCAGCATTTCAGCCTAGTGGTGTAATGGTGTAGTGGATATTTTTTTGGCACACTTTGAGCCCGTTTGTACCCTCCGAGCATTAAAGTCTGGCAACCGAAACATACGCAACTAAGATTATTCAATAAACTCTGCTCCTTTTCTGTCATCATCATTTCGTCTCCGTGCTTCTGCTCCTCTTTGGCTTTCTCCGTCAGCTTCTTGGCTGATAAAAGACACAGGCACCAAACAAGACTTGCTGTTAACAGGTTTTTTTTGGGGTGGTATTAGACAACTCTGCTGGCTGGATGTTTGAATACCAGACAAAACACATATTTTTTGACAGGATCTGGCATCCAGGGCTGAATCTGATATATTTGGAGATTTAACATTTTGGCGTGGACAGCAGGATGCAATAACACAGCTGCTATCTCTGTGATTTGGAGTTGGGTGATGAAAATTTGCAAATCAGATTCCACTTGGGCTACTGAACGTACTTTATCAGTCAGTTTATTCCCCTTTGAACATGTACGTTCCGTGTCGAAATGCCTGTCTTTGTTTTGGTCCCTATAACCAGCCCACTGCCAGTTTAGCCAATTATATTTCACCATCCCGGTTGCCTTGGTGGAAAACCACATATTTTATTCATTCTTTCATGAAGGCTCTCAAAGTATGCGTCCGTGACTGAAATGCGTCCTCCAGTGGACTCTAGCAGACTCTGAAATGAAACGCAGATTCAGAGTTCCACATGAGTTGGTTATCAATTAGCAAATAATATAAATATTACGAACGTAAACATTAGGTGAGCAGGTTACATTGTAACCCCGTGTCTTAACAACACGCTACGTGAGAAGATTTGCAGTGATAAGCAAATTGGCTGTTTGCACCAGACAAAACACGAAAATTTACATTTAAATTTAAATACAGCCATTCAGAAGCACAGAATATGTGCACTCACTGCACTTCAACGAAATGGTAAGGTTTCTAATCTAATTAATACATATTAAACCTCTTTAACATTATTAAAACATTATTTACCCAATTATATTTCAGCACTCTGGGTTGAGGACAGCAGCACAAGTGAGAACCGAAGCTGAAAACCCGTCCTGCAAGTGTTTTCGACTTCGCTAAACTACAACAAGGCAGAGTAAGTGTAATCTGTGTGATTTCTTTAAAATTCAGTATGTATTAGCAGATGCTATCATTTTTACACTTATAGAGAAATCAGAAATTAAGCTGTGACACACTTGAGAAATAGTTGCTAAATATTAATGTATATAAAAGTATTAAGTTGTAGACTTTCGGAAGATAAAGATATCTCGAGATATTGAAAAGATACGAACAAAAACTGCAGTCAAGACAATTAGATTTTTGTCTAAATGCAGTAAATGGAAAATTAAACAAAGAGATGATGGCGTTTTGGAGAGAACGCCACAGGCATTATAGTTTGAAGGATTTTTCAATTAAAGGGGAAACGTTTGAGCAAAGGCTAAATGGATTAGTCCACCCAAAAATGAAAATAATGTCATTAATTACTCCCAGTCATGTCGTTCCAATTCCCTGAGACCTTTGTTCATCTTCAGAACACAAATTGATATATTTTAGACTTTTTGGAGTTTAAACTTGGGACTAGGGGTGGGATTCTCAACCTACATTTTGACCTACATAGCACTGTGCCATGCCTTTAAATTCTTAAGTTTGTGATTTTTAAGTCACGATTTCATTTGAATATAGAATCGATTTAGAACGTTTAGCAATCGATTCACAATTACTTGAAAAAGAATCGTGATCATTGATGAATTTTTTCTCCCACCCCTAATGAAGATGACTAATTAATATCACTATTGTCATTTTTGGGATAACGAACCCTTTAAACATGCTGTATGTAAATTTATGACTCTTTATCTGAAAAACGTGCTTTATCTGAAAAATGATGCTAAAATCAGTTATTCTCCTTTGAAAATGTGTCAGAATGTCTGTCTTTGTTTTGGTCTCTATAACCAGCCCACTACCAGTTTATATTTCAGCACTCCAGATTGAGACCAGCCGCAGCCTCTGAAATGAGATGCAGATTCTGTTATAAAAATCCACATTAGGTGGTTTTTAGTTAGCAAATATTGCAATTTGACTGTCTGCTCTGCGCCAGATGCAAAATGACAGAAACATTTAAAAACAGCCATTTAGAAGCACAGAATAGTGCACTTCAACGAAATGGCAAGGATTATAATATCGTTAGTACAACCTCTTTAGCATTATTAAAAGTACATGCTGAGTGACTGATATTTGTTAGTTTGCACTGAGTCAGTTCTAACCTTCATTTTCAAATATGTTTGTTTTATTTTCAAGATCTGAGGTAAACCATCTGCTTCTGCTTTCAATATGGCAATAAATATGTGACGTAAAATGGCATTCTAACTCACATTGGTAGCCTTTAACACTGCAAAAAGCACATAATCAGTACCTGAGGCGATCGTTGTCATAGTAGTTTATTATGCTGTTGTTCAGTCACGATAAAATAAAAATTTCAGGTGATGGTAAGGACAAAATCTCCTTTAAGATGAAAATGATTCCTTTTGTCCTGTGTCGTCATGTGTAATTATGGTGTATTGATCAATTTTACATACTGCACATTTAAGGATTTTTACTGAAGATCATCAATAGTAAGTAAATAACTAAGGAGACGAGTGTAACAGTTCGTGACTGTAGAGAATCACTTGACAACAGAAACCACAACAGACTCCAAAAGAAACAATAAGAGATAAACTTGGACAACAACCACATTTAGCATACATGCAAGCAAAACTGGACATGAAACAAAGGAAAACTCTAGGCTTAAATACACATGGAGTAATTATAAAATCAGATGCGATGAACTAATAATACCCTTGGAGAATTACTAAAACACAAGGTCATAGAGATGTTTTTGTTATATGCTAGAACATTACATCACTTCTGTCTTTATAATGCAAAAATGGAGGGTTGCAGTTTAAAAATAACAGATCCCAAAGATGCATGAATGAACCAAAATCCACGCCAACTAATCTCACATTGACAGTGGCAGGAAATACATTTATTTCTTTCCTCTTAGACCATCTTTAACAGGATTAAGAGTTCTGTGACCAGCCGTTATATAAGCTGTCAGAAGTGCGTAACTCACTCCGACTCTTCTCCACAAACCTGTTTCAACTGCCGGCTGAGTGGGGGCAAGAACATATGCCTGTCACCCACCATAACTCAAGCAAAACCTACAGGGAACACTGTTCCTGTCACACTGCTAACTCACGCAATAAGCAGCCCTTTCAATGCATTTTTAGTTTAACAACTGAATCAATATGCTAAAGACAAAGGCAGCACTTTCACTTTTTTTGTGTTAATTAAGCTCGGAGTACATGCATAAATATAGATGAGCTCCAAGAATATGGAGCTTGAAATATGACAAAACAACCTGAATTTGAATTGTGTTCATTTGAATGATTGACAATTGTAATTTAATAAAACTGAATATTATTCATTATGGCATAAAAAATTGTTTGAGTTTGAATATGGCCAAAATTGCTTTGAGTTTTCGTTGATCATCTACTCTTCCCTGTTGATGACAGGCGATCCATAGGGATAAATAGACGCTGTTTCCCAAACGGATTCTGTACACGCAATTTTAAGCGGAACTAAAGTGGACACTCTGGGTTTTGGGTGCGTGTTTGAACAGACATATACACACAATAATAATAATAATAACATCTAAACTTGTCGGTCTTGGTGGTTTTTCTTTTAAACACAACAAATTTGGTCTTAAATGAGCATAAACAGTTAAGAAAGCAATCGTGAAATGCTTTCATTATAGATGTGTGCTTTTTTAAAGTGACACCTCTGTTATTTAATGTGATCAAACGAAACTTCTAAATGAGAGATTCATTCGTTGCTCTTTAATCAGAATGTTTAAGTCATACAGTGAAGAAAAGATTAATGAGATTTGATAACTTGATTCTATTTCTTTATAATAGCTATTAATTTTAATAGGCTAAACTGTTTGCTAATTTATGTGCAGCTTTTTCTAATGTATACTATTTATTATATCTTTGGCAATAATAATAAAAACATATTACTGACCGTTTCAACTGTTTATTTACAATGAAACAGCTCCAGATGAACATATTTAGTAATTAATTTTGTTTTGGGGGAGGGGGGGTTTGGTGGTGGTTGGGGGGGAGGGAATGGGTATCCCTTATTTTCACATCCTAATGTTGACAGGTATGAATCAGGACGCAGAACACAATGTGCTGTAAAAAAACAAAACAAAAAAAGCATGTCAAATTGCTAAAAAAAAATCAGTGAAACTGCGAGACCGCGAAAGATGAACAGCGTTATAGCGAGGGACCACTGTAATTCAAATGAAGACAATTCAAATTCAGATTGTTTTGGCATATTTTAAGCTCCACATGTTTGACTTTTCGGTGATCATCTACTCCTCCCTGTTGAATCACCCCTGACCTATTTTCTGCAATCTGAATTTATGGTTTTTAATTTTAAAATATTGAATTGTTCTGAATTTCTTTATCTTCAAAACTTGAAGCTGTATTTTTACAAACTGGATATCTGCAGTCTAGAAATTCAGAATAAAAAAAATCTATAGAAATGACTATAAAAATCTGCCTTAAAAAATTCAGTTGTCTTAAATTTCAGATGTTCAATATTCAAGTTAATTCGTTCATTCATTTTCTTTTCGGCTTAGTCCCTTTATTAATCCGGGGTCGCCACAGCGGAATGAACCGCCCAATATTCAAGTTAAGAAATTCAAATTCAAAACAATTTTTAATGGCATATAATATTCCCTTTTATTAAATTACAGTTGCCAATAATTCAAATGAACACGATTCAAATTCAGGTTGTTTTGTCATATTTTAAGCTCCATACTAGAATACAATATGAAGTGCATGCAGGATTTTCTCATGTACAGACACACACATACACACATACACAAACTGATTGAGGGGAATCTTACTGAGCTGTAGAGGAAGCCCTCTCCGTTCATGCCGATGTAGAAACCCGCTTTGACTCCCTGAATGGCCACCACCCTTAAGCCGACGGGAATGAGGTTGAAAAGAGCTGACGGGACAAAACACAAAGAACACACATTGCATTACAATAGGCTTGGCATTGCTAGAACCAGTGGCGGAAAGAGCACTGAAAAAAATCATACTCAAGTAAAAATGAACCATTAGTTGCTCCAAAAAATGTAGTGCAAGCAGGGTAAAAGTATATGTTGTAAAGACTACTCAAAGTATGAGTAAAAAGTAAAAGTACGTATTAAAAGTATGTCGATGTGAAAGGTTGATGCGTTTACATGCTATTTGTGCATGTGTGTGTGAAAACGTAACATTCTGTAGGGAATTTAGTGATTGTTTAAGGCCATTTGGTGATTTTAGTCCTCATACAGTAGACATCTTCATCATCATCATCTA
Source organism: Danio jaintianensis (assembly GCA_903798115.1). Lineage (NCBI taxonomy): Eukaryota > Metazoa > Chordata > Actinopteri > Cypriniformes > Danionidae > Danio > Danio jaintianensis. The sequence goes on along the minus strand of CAIGQV010016226.1, from coordinate 5,365,345 downwards.
AACAGTCATTGTGTGTAATGAATTTTGTTGTCGTCTTGGACACTTTCACGAGATGATTGACAGGGGACGTAACTAATCAACATAACAGTCCGTTAATGAAGAAGTACTATGTCCCATAGTGTGCATACTCTTTTGTTACACTCTTAAAAGTATGTACTTTTTCTTTACAAAAATAGACGTAGTATAATTATGCGAATTGGGATGCATACTGAATCGCATAACAAAATCGCATACTTCCATACTATATAGTACGTGAAAATAGTATGCGAGCAAAGTAGTATGTCTGAATTCATCGTATTGTAAAAATAGTATGCGAGAAGTACCCTGATGACCTACTACTTCCGGCGATATTCTGAAGTGCGCATTCAATGGATGCTACGCTATCCCATAACGCAACTGACGCGGATAGGTCATGTGATAACGACAAATGACAGATGTAGTACTTTCGAATTTCATTCATATTACTCACATTCATACTACATAGAACGTACTTTTCTAACGGTTGTGTAGTAAAATCTAATTCAAATGTACTGTAGTACCTACTCGAGTAGTAGGCGATTTCGGACGCAGCCTTAATTTCTTGCACTTTGGTAATGCAAGTGTCCATTTTTAATACACAACATGCTTTTCTGATGCAAACTATCATGAAGTGCATTTCAGTGGCCAAAAACCAACGCAATCTCATGGCAATTTGTAACGTTTTGATTTAGTGGCTAATTTGTATAAATTCGTACAATCTAATTCGTACAGTTCGAGTACGATTTGCTCGTCACCCAGTCACACCTCCTTTTTAAAATCGTACATTTTCTTATGACTGAACTCATACGAATTAGCCACTAAACTGACAAGACGTAAAATACTTACGTTTTTTCGTGAGATCAGGCTGCCAAAAACTGACTTTTGGATTGATCTCCATTAGAAACTAAGAGATGCGGATTTGGACGGCAATTAAATCACCACACAACTTCTGTGTTTGTCAAAAATAATAAAAATGTGGGCAATTCAATCGTTAAAACACTGACATTCTGGATTCAGATGACAATAATTTTACTAACTACGTCCTGTACATTGAGAAAATCCCTTGAGAAACATATACCGTCCAAATAGGGCTACAGTTAGCAAAAACATGCTATGACGTGATTAGCATTTTAATTCAAGAGCAAAATGAAGACATAAAACTCATTACACACCTGTGCCGGTCTGAATTTGACAGATAACCATTGTACATTATCCTAGATTAAGAGGGCAACACTCTTTATTCTTCTATGTGGTAGAAGGAATGAGCTTTTTCTGCTGATCCTCAATATTGTGGCTTTAAAAAGCTGCTGGTGTGCCCTTGTCCTCTGAGCTGATTCAGTCTCACCCGATAAACATCAGTGCCTGCTGCTTTGCTGGGGTGTAAATTTGTCTGAAAATGCTATACATACTACGCTGGCATGAAGGAGGTAGTCTATAATGTCAGTGCACTACAAAAAATTTGTCTTGTTTCTAATCCGAATATCTAAAAATTCTTAAATCACGAAGCAATTTCTAGACAAGCAACTAATTAAAGTTTTCTGTGGAATTACTTGATGTAAAATTAGCATATAGTGTCGCACCAGAGGACATGGTTTTAGAAATATATGGATTTAAAAAAGATTGCCGTTTAATAAAATAGCCTCTTTTAAAATTAGGCCCGAGGTATTTATGACTTTACGATTTTATTGTTTTTAAATGTTAAGAGCTGTAATTTACTGAACTACGCTTGAGACAGTCACACCATAGGACAGTTTTGAGACAATGTAAAAAAAAATGTAATAACACAGTAATAAAAATGTAATAATTAACCATTTACTTTATTTTAAATGATGACAACACCAATTAAATAAATGTTTGTCATGTGTGACAGTGAAAATGCAAAGTTGTGTCAATTCAAATGTGCTTAACATCTACAGTACTGTGCAAAAGTTTTAGGCCAACATTAAATCTGTTGTTTTACTGATAGTTTAATGGATATATGTGACCCTTTACCACAAAACCAGCCATAAGTGTTATTTTATTTGTCAATTTTTTTTAAAAGGTCATGAAATGTCCTGATCTGAATATTATAGAGGCTGTATGAGATCACCTGGACAGAAAAAGAAGGATATTATATTCTTTTTTGTCATGTGTGACTGTGATAATTCAGTCGCCAACAATGTAAATGTGCTTAAAATATACAGTACTGTGCAAACATTAAATCTGTTGTTTTACTGACGGTATAATGGATATATGTGACCCTTTACCACAAAACAAGTCATAAGTGTACATTTTTTTTGTCAATTGAGTCATGAAATGGCCTCCACAGGGTCCAGACCTGAATGTTATAGAGGCTGTATGAGATCGCCTGGACAAAAAAAGACAGATATGACACTCTAAACCTAAAGATGAACTCTGGAAAGTGCTAAAAGAAGCCTGATATTACACAGCACATTATTTCAGAAAATGTCAGGACAATTCAACAAAACAGTTCAAGGGAATCCACATTAAACATAGACTTCTGCTTGTAGAGGAAATGTTGTGCTGTTGTTGTTTTTTGTACATATTTCCTATATTTTCTGTTTGTTTTTAATAAAGAGACTGGTTGATTATATATTGTGCAAAAGTCTTACAAAGCTGGTATAATGCTTAGGACTTTTGCACAGTACTATATGAGGGTGTGTATGACATAGATGAAACAGTCACAGACAAAAATCCAATATAACACCATAATCCATATAGCTAATCCGATTGGTTGATGAGTCAGGCAGACCAATAGTACTAATTGAGTATAGTATTATTGAATATATGGCTAAAACGGAACATCTTTCATACAAAAACACAAACGCATCTCTATTTTGTTTTAGATGGAGCACAAATAGGTTTGAGGAATTACAATTTTTATATGAACACCCATCACAAAGTAAAACACCATGAGATTTAATAAGACTGTCTTTTGTGTCTGCCCAGCTGCTTCAAATCTGTGCAGTCCAGATATTCCATCAGCCTGTCTGAGAGAAAACACCATCGTTGCTAATACATTCTGACAAGCCTTTTATATTTAAGATTAACGGCTGTAAACCCATACGGTCTAATTAGTTTTACACTAATAATTAGTCAACGACAAACATTTTCCAATGACGAAGGAGGGGTTTGAAAATGCGAAGGGTTATTTTAAATGCATCCATTTCGCGAAATAGTTTCTTAAATGCTGCCAAGCGTTTTGAATCATTTTTGATGGAGGAGAACAGGAACGAGCCGCACCGCATCATCAGATTCTCATACTTCTGACTGCTGAAGCAGACAGTTTGTAATCATGTGTGATCTATGGTGCCTTTACAAAACATGAATCATCAAAACGCCACTTTTACACATTTAGCTGTAATGTTGATCACCTTGCCTTGTTTTTTAAAGTTTATTAATTTATTCATTTTCTTTCAGCTTAGTCCCTTTATTAATCTGGGGTCACCACAGCGGAATGAACCGCCAACTTATCCAGCATATGTTTTACACAGCGTGGCCTTCCAGCTGCAACCCAGTACTGGGAAACATCCATACACACTCATTCACTATGACCAATTTAGTTTATTCAATTCACCTATAGCGCATATCTTTGGACTGTGGGGGAAACCAGAGCACCCGGAGGAAACACACACCAAACGGGGAGAACATGCAAACTCCACACAGAAATGCCCACTGACCCAGTTGGGACTTATAACCAGCGACAATTCTTGCTGTGAGGCGACAGTGCTAACCACCGAGCCACCGTGTTGACCTTTTTAAAGTTTAACCTTAATAAATTTTAAGTCTGTAGTGTACCAGTCATGCTGCATACAGTATTCTGTGAGAGTTTCCCTCGCAGAACTGCTTCCAGCTTCGACAGAAAGGTATACGTGGTTCTGAAATAATTTCCCTCCTCATCAACATTACCATTAAAGGGTTCAAAAGGTTGATAATTTCAAGGTGGAAGTTATGTATTATTCTGGTAATTTATTGTGGGATCAATGCAGCAAAGCCTGATCTGAATTATTATCTGGGTTATTTTCTCCATCTCTTCCTGTAGTGGGAATTGCTAAACTGGTACAAATGAAGAGGGAAAACATTCGTTTTCTTGCTGAATTATTAACTGTAGTTTACTGATCCCTGTCTGTGGGACAGACTAAAGGATAAATGTAAGAATTAGAGGTGGAAAGAACTTGAAGGACAGCCTAAGGCTATTCCAGAAGCTCCCTGCAACTGTCCTCCATCTCACTCCACAGCTTATTTTCTTTTTTTAAAAGAGAGCTTCACATGTTGACATATGCTATGTTTCCATCCGCCTATTTTATGCGCATTTTGGAATATCGCATAAAAAATGTGTAACAAAAATGCGCAAATGACAAACCTGCAGAATAACCACATTAACAGAGTTTCCATCCACCTATTTTTATGCGCATTTAAAAAAGCATAACTATCGCATAAACTACAACGGAAACAAATTTACTGAAAAAATTCCAGCATGGCCATCAAAAAGTCTTCAAAGGATCATGTGATAACAAAAATGACGGAAAGTGATTGGTATGTTTGGGTGGACGATGAGGTGCGAACATTTTTAAATGTTATATATGAGAAAGAAGTGACGATCATCCTTGATGGAAAACATCAACGGAACGTGCAAATCTTCCAAGAAGATTACATGATGACACGATCATGTGCACATTGTGTTTCATCTACGTGTTTTAAGACGCAAGTAAGTTATGTTGACTTGACTTATGTACGAAAATGGCCTTCTCCTAACGCAGCAACTTCCATTTTTCTTTTGATATTTGGTGCCAGTTTATCAGGAAGTGACTTTTGGACTCGTTGGATGGAAACGCTGCTTTATTCGCAAATGTTTTATGCGATATTCCAGTTTTGTGCATAAATTTAATTTGCATCTTTAGATGGAAACATGGCTATTGTAAAATATCTGAAATTATGTATTGTTCATTCTTAAATTCCTCAGCCAAAGTCCATCATCAAAGAAGTATTATTACCTCCAGAAATGTCTTGAATGTCTGCACTCCCAAAAGAGAGGTCTCACACCTCTAAAAGCCACCACGCGTTCATTGCGTTGCGTCTTCTTCTTCTGAGGTTCAAGTCATTTATTATATTTGAAAAAAGGCTCACAGTGGCTTCTTCTAATGCAGCAAATTTTATTGTTAGTTTTGATATTTGGGTGGAATGGTGGTTAGCACTGTCGCCTCACAGCAAGAAGGTTGCTGGTTCAAGCCCCGGCTGGGCCAGTTGGCATTTCTGTGTGGAGTTTGCGTATTCTCCCCGTGTTCGCGTGGATTTCCTCCGGTTGCTCCGGTTTCCCCCACAGACCAAAAACATGCGCTATAGGTAAATTGGATGAACTAAATTGGCCATAGTGTATGAGTGTGTGTGTGAATGCAAGAGTGTTTCCCAGTAATGGGTTGCGGCTGGAAGGGCATTTGTTGCGTAAAACATATGCTGGAATAGTTGGTGGTTCATTTCGCTGTGGCGACCCCTGATAAATAAGGGACTTAGCCAAAGGAAAATGAATGAATGAATGAATTTTTGATATTTGGTCTTAGGAAGTCATGCTTTTGTTCTCTTTAGGATGGAAACGGTGCTTTATACACAAATGTTTTATGCAATATTCCAGTTTTGGCATCTTTGAATTGAAACCTATCTACAGTATAGTCCCTTGCTCTCAGAAAGTCCTTCACCTTTCCTGGAGAGAAAAAGAAAAGTCACTGCAATCCGATTTCCTGTTAAATTTGCATTAACCAACTGCTCCAGGGTGTGCTGATTATGTGCCATGGCCAAGGTACCATGTCATCTATTCACTGGCTTGTTTCCTCTGCCCATTCTGCATCGACCTTGATCACAGCTTGGAGTGGATTTTGTTATAGACCTGCCTCCCTTTTATGGCAAAACATCCATATTAGTAATTGTTGGTCATTTCTCCTAGGCCTGTTGATTGATCTCTGCCCTTTGCCATGGAGACAATCGAACTGATGTTTAATCGTGTTCGGAAACAGAATTAACAGAAGATATTGGGTTTGACAGAGGACGACCATTGGTTTTCAGACTGTGGAAAGCCTTCTTTACACTCCTGAGAATGACCATCAGAAATACCTGGACTGGTTCTTTGTGGAATATCCCCAAAACTCTCTTTGACCAACCTGTCACTGGTCTAACCTCATTCCCGTGTCCTTTGTTCCCATAGTCTGCCGAGCCATCTGATGTAAACTATGTTGTGGATAATTCTTGATCAATATAGATTGCTTTTGAAAAGGTTTTGATTCCAGATGGGACTTTATTGTACATACAGCAGAGTTGGGTCTGCAGGGGCCTATCAAACAACTCCAGAATGACTGCTGTCCCTCACACATATACTGAATCAGATTCCATTTCCATCTTTTGGTGGTGTTTGTCACGTTACTGGGAGGTATTGCAGACGGGACAAGAGATAGGATCCATGTGCATT
>CAIGQV010016226.1:5306909-5322984 GCA_903798115.1 Danio jaintianensis | reverse complement strand
ACACACACACACACACACACACACACACACACACACACACACACACAATGCTTAAAATGATGAGATGGGCCTCCAGCAGGTCTGAAATGTGCCTCTGCATGGAAGAGGAGGTGATCGAGTGTCAGCTGAAGCAGAGTTTGGGGAGCGATGCGGAATCGAGTTGCTGTCCGGGGTGCTGAATGACGTGCAGAAGTTCTCTGTCCTGGAGGACACTCAAGCACTTGTTTTTTCACCGTGCCTGTTTTAGAAAGCTCATGTCTGTCTGCCCGTAGACCGCATTCGCTGCATAAACGCATCAATAGTTTCCTACACATTCACCCTGCATTCACTGTTGCCGGTATACCAACAAGAAATGTCCTTGACACGGATTTCGCCACTATAAACCTCACCGGGACTGCACCCAAGCAGTCCTGCTCATGACCATGATGGAGATGCGTTTCGTATCGAAACAAGATGTGAAAATGAAATGACATGAGTGGTCTTAAAGAAGAGCCCTCACAAACAAGTCAGCACACACACACGAAATGCGTGGAGTGGGAGCGCATAGTACCGCAGACACGGAAGATGTGCTCACCAGCGCCAGCGGCCAATGAGAGTGTTTTTCATCGCTCAGCGGAGAGCATGCACAGCTAAATGTCTCACCGCTGGTGGTTGTGGTCGGCTCCGATCGCTCTCCACAGAGACACTGCAGCATATGCGCTCCTTTCTTCAGGAAAAGCCTCAGAATCCTCATTGACTTGAGTTGGTGTGGGTCCCTGGCCAATCCACGCAAACGAGCACAGGATCACAACGGAGGTGGACAGTAGTGCGAGCCCTTCGACAATGCATCAAAACCAGCAAAGGGCAAAAGAAGACAGTCTCGAGTGAGGCATCTTGAACGCTGCTTGTTTTCCAGTAGTAGACTAGTGTGCGCTCGCCTTAGCATAGTTAGCTCCAGATGCGCAAGGACGTTAGGGTAATGTGCACATGCCTCGCTCTTCTTTACTAGCAGATGTGAAATGATGAGAGGACGCGAAAGTTCAGCTGCAGGGATGAGGGACGGTGCTGCCGCTCACGAGGGGACTTGTGCGGTGCGTTTTCGGCGGCACGCGGTTACCGGCGGCAAATATAGATAGCTGGGTTAAAACGCCAGTTGTTTCGCGTCCACAGGGAGTCGAAGAGCGGCGTATAGCCTACGTCAGATGCAGCCTACATTTAAAGACAAAGATTTTTTTTTTAGCGCATGGTCAAGAAGTTTCGCATCTGTCTTGAGTTAGCCTGAACACTAGAGGACGCTGTAGGACAATTTTTTTTTTTCACTTGTCAGAAGCCAAAAATAAACTGTGAGGTAATCGGAGTACTATAGTTTAGAAGGTGAGTTATCAAAGCCAGGATATGTTTTTTTTAATAAAAAAAAATCGCTAATTGAACTGTTATAATTGGCTCTAAAATGTTGAAACTGTATAAACAGTTTAAACATACACTGTAAAACCCAATAAGTTAAGGTAAATCAAACTATTTGAGCGGACCGATTGCAACAAACCATTTAAGTTCAAAAACTAATCCTAAAGAGTACTGTGAACTTAATCCATTTGAGTACACAAAGCAATTTGAGCACAGTAAACCCCAATAAATGAAGAGAACTCAAACTAATTGAGTACTGTAAAACTCAATAAGTTAGGGCAACTCAAACCGTTTGAGGAAACCGATTGCTACAAACCATCTGAGTTAAAAATACTAATGAGTACTGTGAACTTACTCCATTTAAGTTTAAGTAATGAGATAATTAAGTATGTGTTGATTGAGCATTAATGATGAACACCTGCTGTTAACAAGCAGAATCACTGAAGAGATACACAAAACTACAGCTGACTTCAGTCACAGCCTTAAAAGAAATAAAACACATTCAATCTCTTAACATTTCTGCAGAGGATCATTAAACAACTCCACAAACAGTATCAACAGCTTCACCTATTACTAACCTGCTTGACTTTATCTTTGTCAGATGTCTACTGAAATTCAACGAAAATAATAATTGTCTTAGACATCACCACTGATGTGAACAGTGTTTGCTTTAGAGGCTTCTTTGACTTCATTCCTCATGGTAGTTTTTCAATGGCTTCTGTAACTGTGTGTTATGGCAAGTGAAATAAAAAGATTAAATATATATGTTATAGTTAAATCAATCATCTACTTTATTCAATACTTCACATCCAAAACCATATCATCAACTTAGTATTCAATGTTATTAATTAGAAATTAATTTAAATAGCAACTTTAATTATGATTCTGCAATTTGGCTATTTAACCTGATCAAATTCTTTTTCCTTTCTCTTACCATGACATATAATTATTAATTATATGTTATATATTATTAAACATTCAAAGAGAAACTAACATGAGATATGAAGTCAAAGAGCTCTAGTGAAGCAATCGCTGTTCTCGTCAATGGTGACGTCTAACAAGATTATTTCCAGTGAATCTTGCTATGGGCTTTTGTAGACATCTGAGAGAAACAAAGTCAAGCAGGTTAGTAATAGGTGAAGCTGTTGATACTGTTTGTGGAGTTGTTTAATGATCCTCTGCTAAGATTTTAAGAGATTGAATGTGTTTTATTTCTTTTAAGGCTGTGACTGAAGTCAGCTGTAGTTTTGTGTATCTCTTCAGTAATTCTGCTTGCTAACAGCAGGTGTACATCATGAATGCTCAATCAACACATACTTAATCACTTAATTAACTCATTAACTTCAACACCGAGTTCAAAACTCTTTTCAAATGAGTAGAATTAACTTCCAGTAAATTTTGAGTTAACTACACTGATTTCATTTTCATTTTCTTTTTACACAGAAATGTTTTTTCCGCATTTATGCTTTTCGAATTTGTAACGGTCAAAGCACCTTATAGCTGCTATGCTGGGCATCAACCATCATCCACACAGACTTTCCAACAGGTAAACTCTGTTTTTAGTTAGGCTAATTGAACACAGTGTGACCATGACCATGATATTCTCTCTTCTTTTCCTCCGGTTAAGTAACAGATATTTAATTTATGATCCATTCTGTTTTTTTAATTATTATGTAAGTTTATACAAAAAATTACCCAGTCACAAAACAAATATGAATATATACAGTTAAAGTCAGAATTGATAAACCCCCTGAATGATTAGCCCCCCTGTTTATTTTTTTCCCCAATTTCTGTTTAACAGAAAGAAGATTTTTTTCAACACATTTCTAAACATAATAGTTTTAATAACTCATTTCTAATAACTGATTTATTTTGTCTTTGCCATGATGACAGTACATAATATTTCACTAGATATTTTTCAAGACACTTCTATACAGCTTAAAGTGACATTTAAAGGCTTAACTAGGTAAATTAGGTTAACTAGGCAGGATAGGGTAATTAGGCAAGTTATTGTATAAGGATAGTTTGTTCTGTAGACTATCGAAAAAAAAATACTGCTTAAAGGGGCTAATAATTTTGACCTTAAAATGGTTTTTAAAAAAATTAAAAACTGCTTTTATTCTAACCGAAATAAAACAAATAAGACTTTCTCCAGAAGAAAAAATATTATCAGACATACTGTGAAAATTTCCTTGCTCTGTTAAACATCATTTGGGAAATATTTAAAAAAGAAAAGAAAATTCAAAGGGGGTTTAATAATTCTGATTTCAACTGTATGTATATATATATATGGGACATTCTACCAGAAACGTACATTAGCTGTCCCTGAAATAAAAACATAAATACAGTGAATAAAAAGTATTTCATCCCAAAAATTTCTAAAATGGACTGATGGTTGATTTCTGTGAGTTGTTCTGTAAAGGAATATGCCATTCATTTGGTTCTCAGATTTTTTTTTTCTTTATTAAAAACACTTGATGAAGTGGAAGATGAAGATGAGGTCCTTCAGAGTTCCATTAGTGGTCGCTAAATTCAATAGTTCTTTACAATTATCACAGTGCTGGAGAGCTTGTGGAGAAGTCGGGGACTATGTTCAGATATTTTGGGAATGTCCCAAAATAAAAATGTATTGGCAGGAGGTTAAAAGGTAGATTAGTAAGATTTTAGGATACGACATACCAATGCACCCAGTATTTATTTTTGTTTGCTTGATGGCTTCCCCCCTTATCAATTCAGTAAGTCTCACCTATTTTCACTACATATATTATTAATAACATCTAGGAAAATAATTACAGTGAACTGGATGAAGACCCGCCGACCTACTTTGACAGAATGGACACAGAGGCTGAAACCGATATATATATTTGAGAAAATGACTGCAGGTTTACAGTTGAAATCAGACATTTTCCAACAGACCTGGGCATTAATCGAAACATACTTACTTGATCTTTGAAATGCTGGCAGGGGCTTTGTTGTAGATATTGTCTTTATATTGGAGTTTATTTACTTAATTATCTACTTTTATTTTTTTCCTTATTTTTAATTTAATGTATTATCTTTTTTTTAAGCTGTCACTATTATTTATTTAGGCGTCACGGTGGCGCAGTGGGTAGCACGATCACCTCACAGCAAGAAGGTCGCTGGTTCAAGCCCGGCTGGGTCAGTTGGCATTTCTGTGTGGAGTTTGCATGTTCTCCCCGTGTTCACATGGGTTTCCTCCGGGTGTTCCGGTTTCCCCCACAGTCCAAAGACATGCGCTATGGGTGAATTGGGTAAGCTAAATTGTTCCTAGTGTATGAGTGTGAATGAGTGTGTATGGATGTTTCCCAGTGATGGGTTGCAGCTGGAAGGGTATCCGCTGCGTAAAACATATGCTGGATAAGTTGGCGGTTCATTCCGCTGTGGCGACCCCAGATTAATAAAGGGACTAAGCCGAAAAGAAATGAATGAATGAATATACAGTATATTGTCAATAAAATGACTTCCTCCTCACAATATAACATGTTTATCATAATTCATCAAGAGTGTGATTTATTTTTAGCGTCATTAAAAAGCAAATATTGTTCAAGCTTCTATCCGACCATCACTTTTTTCCCACTACTGTACTTAGTAACATTGAATATAGATTGTATACTGTAAGTACTGCCAGAAATGCAGTATTGAATGTCAGTATAGTCAGCACTTGCGTACTAAACACACTGCAAAACCCCGGAAGGTCAAAGTAAATGCTAAATGAAAAGCACTGTCCTCAAAAATAGTGTCCATCTAAAAAAATGAAAGTCAATGAGTGATTCATTCCCTCTCAGCATCATGTCTTTTGCTTGGTCTAGCCAGAAAACTAACAGACTTTGTTGCTTCTTGCCATATAACAGGGAAGAACCCTCCCCTGTGTGCTGGATCTAGATTTGACAACAGTCCACACATTTCTCCACTCCTTTGTTCATCAACTCTTGCACCCATTTCTCATCCCATTTCATCATGCCCATAATCGTCCTCTTCATTCATCAGCTCTTACAAATACCCTTCCACGTTATTCATTCATTCATTCACTTTTACAAATACTCTGTCTCCTTTAGACATTCTATAAGTAACTTTGTAACCTCATGTCACCTAACACTTATTAAAGTATTATACTCATACTTATGTATGAATATGTCTAGTGTGAATATAATCTTGTTGTACTACAATCGTCATGTAGTCATTAATTCAGACATACTACTTTTCCCATACTGTTTTTGCATTCTACTGTACAGTATATACCCAGACGGGCTCATTGGAAATACATCCTTGAGCCTTCATTTTTGTGAAAAAGCAAAAAACGTACATCAACATACATTTGACTGCAGTTTCTAGTTAAAATGAACACTAGGGGGCAGTATGACGCCAATAACTTTTGTTCCTTTTCACACTAATGATATTTACAGGGACATTTTATTGACAAATGAGGGATTGTTTTAGTGCAGTTCTCTGCACAACACCAATTAAATGCCACTAACAACATTTGCCCCATTTGTCTATCTCCATTTGGAAAAATTTTCTGGCGTGGACAGTATGCAAGATAGCTCACTTTGTACAGTGTTGTACATGCGATGCAGAGTGCTAGGGTTTGAGTCCAGTGAAGCTCGGTTACACAAGAGAGATATAAAAGCAATCTAAAATCAAGGTAAAACTACTTGGGCTTTCTCTTTGAAAACATTCATTCATTCATTTTCCTTCGGCTTAGTCTCTATTTCAGAGGTCGCCACAGCAGAATGAACTGCCAACTATTCCGGCATGTTTTACACAGCAGATGCTCTTCCAGCCATTCCAGTCATTCCAGTCATTCACCCGAACTACAAACCCCATCATGCGCTGCAGTCACACACCAGTTTCAGTTTTCCTTCTCATTACACACAGCTGTTGACTATCAGGACTTATTACACGCACACTATATATAAACCCTTCAGTTACTTTAGCACATTGTTTTGTTATTCTGTAAGTAAACATTATCAAATGCTGCAAATTACTTCCATACAATAACAGTATGTGAGCCGAGTAGTATGTCCGAATTCATAGTATTTGAAAAACAGTATTTCAGAAGTACCGGGATGACCTACTACTTCCGGCAAGATTCTGAAGTGCGCATCCGATGGACGCTACACTATCCCATGATGCCACACGGGAGGATTCATAAATGGGAGTGGAGAGACGCAACTGATGTGGGTAGGTCTGGTAATGATGATAAATACTGGATATAGTACATACAAGTTCCATTCTTACTACTCACGTTCACACTATATAGAATATACGTTTCTAACGGTCGTGTAGTAAATCAAAATTCAAATGTAGTACCTACTCGAGTAGTAGGCAATTTCAGACGCCGCCAAAGTGTTTTCCCTGTCTTGCCTTGCCGTGTTTTGACCCTCTGTTTGTATACCGTTTTTGATTGTTCGCCGCCTGCCTTGACCCATTCGCCTGTTTCTCTGTTTATGCTTTGGATTATCCTTATCAGGGGTGAACTTAGTGATTTGGGGGCCTTAAGCAATTCAAGGTATGGGGCCCTAGCATTAAAACTCAAAACACTCTCTTTCTCTATAGAGATTCACAAATAAAAAAACAAGTTCACAAACTATATGTACAATTAATTAGCCATATTTGTGATTAGATTTTAATATTTGCATGTGCAGTACGGAAGGAACGTTCCACTATTCATGGGGGCCCCCGGTTTTGAAAAGAAGTAATAACGTTAAAATCTTAATGGTTATAGACAGATTTTACAACATATTTATAAAAGAGCTATATGATTAATATAGGCTTCTTGGCATTGGTCGGGGCCCCCTTAATTCCCTGGGGCCCTAAGCGGTTGCTTACCTCGCTTACTGGTTAAGTCTGCCCCTGATCCTCATATGACTACTTGCTCCTGTTTTGACCCTTGCCTGCCTGACAACTCTAATAAAGCTGCGTTTGGATCCAACCCCTGTTGTTACACACCCTCGTCATTACAGTAGTAATGTCAACAAAAAAGCATACATGTTGGGAATTCTGGGAAAGTGAATTTATGGTTATTCACTGTATATTAAGGAAACACTGTTAACCAGGTTATGTATTTTTACTGTAGCATTTTTACAGTTTCATGCCGTTGAAATCATGGCCATTTTTGTATCCACATGATTTAAATAATTTAAATCTATGGTAAAGTTGATCACATTTTAAATCGATATATTTCTGCAATAAATGTTCAATACAAGTTGTCAATACATGAACCAAATTCTTCACCCAACAGAGAAGAGCGCAGCAGGGCTGATCCTGAGTCAGTCACAGTTGCGTATTAACATGAATAAATTAGGGGTGTCGTTGGATCAGTCCCCAGACACTCTCCTCAAGACAAAAACATCAAGCTTTTGCTCTATGCAGAAGAGCTGGTGCTGCAGCCACTGGCCTTCTGGAAAACTACTATCCGAACAGGGCCTGGCAGTAACCATCGAAAAGGCAAACGTCATAGCCTTTCAGAAAAAAAACACACACACACCTCAATCTGTTCAATACTGCATCAGAGAGTTTCCGTATGAATGATAAAGATAAAGCTGTAGATATAAAAATCTATATGCCATTAAAGGGATAGTTCCCACCAAAATGAAAATTTACTGTATTTACTCTCCCTCAAGTGGTTCAAAACCTTTATGTGTTTAATTTTTTTCTGTTGAACACAGAAGAAGATATTTTGAAGAAGCTGGAAACCTGTAACCATTGACATACATTGTAGGAAAAACACAACCCAGGCTCATTCTGAAAACGTACCCCTATATACATTTCTGGAGAGCACCAAAAACATCCCAGGAGGTACGTTTTTTTTTTAGTTTTTGTTTTCGTGAACACACCAGAGGCTGCTGTGTATGCTTTTTGAGATCTTAAATTTCTCTAACGAGTGCCATTCGCGCCTGCTGTTCTCGCGTTAATCCACCAGAGGCCGCTTTTGACTGACTGATTGACTGACTGACTGACTGACTGACTGACCGATCGACTGACCCACCCTTTTCCTTCCCTAAACCCAACCAATAGTGTTTTTTAAAGCACAGATTGTCCACCAACGTACATGGCGAGCTACTGGACAATCTGGTAACAGTGGAAAAGCCGTCCATACAGCGCAAAAAGGAAGGTTGTCATACCGCCCCGTAGCATTCGTATTAAAGATGAAATTCAATTCAATTCAATTCATCTTTATTTCTATAGCGCTTTTACAATGTAGATTGTGTCAAAGCAGCTTCACATAGAAGATTATAGTGAATTGGAATGGTGTCCGTTCAGTTTTTAGAGTTTAAGTTCAGTTCAGTTCAGTGTGGTTTAATTTTCACTGCTGAGAGTCCAAACACTGAAGAGCAAATCCATCGATGCGCAGCTCTACAGGTCCCGAACCATGCAAGCCAGTGGCGACAGCGGCGAGGAACGAACTTCACCAATTTGCGAAAGTGAAGGAAAAAAAAAACCTCGAGAGAAACCAGGCTCAGTTGGGCACGACCATTTCTCCTATGGCCAAACGTCTTGTGCAGAAATGCAGCCATACGTACTTCTGGCTACATAATTCACGATCTCCAGAAATGTATGTAGGGCTACGTATTCAGAATGAGCCTAACAAATACAACCCCAAATGAGAAAAAGTTGGGACAGTATGGAAAACGCAAACAAAAAAAGTAGTAATTTCCAAATTTACTTTGACTTGTATTTCATTGCAGACAATACAACAAACATTATTTAATGTGTTCCTCATGATTTTTATTGTTTGTTTTGTGGGACAGGAGCAATTTAGGGCCAGGAGAGGATACAGGTGCTTAACTGGCCTGCCTGTAGTCCCGACCTGTCTCCAATCGAGAATGTGTGGCACATTTTGAAGCACAAAATGCAACAATGAAGACCCTGTACTGTAGCCCACCTTAAGACTTGTTTGCATGAAGAATGGGACAAAATTACACCTGAACACTTCATCACTTGGTGTCTTCAGTCCTTAAACGTCTTTTAAGTGTTGTGAAAAGGAAAGACAACATTACAAAGTGGTAAATGTTTTACTGTTACAACTTTTTTTGAAATGTGTTGCAAAAACCAAAACTGGAATACGTGTTTATTTTGAAAAATAACACAAAAAAACAATAATAAAAATGACGAGGAACACTTTAAATGTTTGTTGTAATGTCTGCAATGAAATACAGTCCCTGCTTTCTTTTTTATTTGTGTTTTCCATACTGTCCCAACTTTTTCTGATTTGGGGTTGTATATGGAACTAGTAATGGTTACAGTTTTTTCAGCTTTCTTCAAAATATTTTGTGTTCATCATAAGAAGACAGCTTTGGAAGGGGTGAGTAAATGATGACAGAATTTTTATTTTTGGGTGAACTGAATCTTTCAGGTCATCTATGGATGTGAGGCACACAGACAAAAAGACAGAAAGATTAATATGCAAAAATAAAGGATTGATAATATTCTGGACGCATCTAAAATTGAGTCTTACAAAATCACAACACTTTTTAGCATTATAAACCCAACAGCTGAACCTTGAAAAAAAGCCTCCATTATTAGTACTACCACTACTAATAATAAACAATCTTTAAGCACTCATTCATTCATTCATTTTCTTTTCGGCTTAGTCCCTTTATTAATCTGGGGTCGCCACAGCGGAATGAACCGCCAACTTATCCAGCATATGTTTTACGCAGCGGATGCCCTTCCAGCTGCAACCCATCACTGGGAAACACACTCATTCACTACGGACAATTTAGCCTACCCAATTCACCTATACCACATGTTTTTGGACTGTGGGGGAAACCGGAGCACCCGGAGGACACCCACGCGAACACGGGGAGAACATGCAAACTCCACACAGAAACGCCAACTGACCCAGCCGAGGCTCGAACCAGCGACCTTCTTGCTGTGAGGCGAACGTGCTACCCACTGCGCCACCGTGACGCCATCTTTAAGCACTGCTTTTTAAAATGTTTTTTATCTACTGAGAGATGGACAGACAGTTAGTTTAAAGGAACATAATTTTTTGTTTTGGAAAATAACCTCATTTTACAACTCCCCTAGAGTTAAACAGTTGAGTTTGACCATTTTTTAAAACCGTTCAGTACTTTTAGCTTAGCTTAGCATAGATCATTGAATCAGATTAGACCATTAGCATCTTGCTCAAAAATAAAAAATAAAGAGTTTCGATAGTTTTCCTAATGCAATCTTGACTTATCTGTAGTTACATTGTGTACTAAAACTGACGAAAAAAGAAAAGTTGGGGACTATTTTCAGGCGCTGCGTAATATCCTTGTGCATGCTGCAGCCATGGCCTGGCAAGTACAACTTCCTTGATTATTGCGCCAGAATGCGAGTAGAGTTCATATAGCGATATCCACCTAGAA
Source organism: Danio jaintianensis (assembly GCA_903798115.1). NCBI lineage: Eukaryota > Metazoa > Chordata > Actinopteri > Cypriniformes > Danionidae > Danio > Danio jaintianensis. The sequence goes on along the minus strand of CAIGQV010016226.1, from coordinate 5,312,224 downwards.
AATATAACATTTTAATTTTCCATTGGTCTTAGTACACTATGTAACTACAGAAAAGTCAAGCTTTAATTATTAAAACTCTTAAATGAGATGCTAATGGTCTAATACGATTCAATTAACTATGCTAAGCTAAGCTAAAAGTGCTCCCGCCAGTCCTGGAGATCGGCTGACTGAATTAAAAAATGGTAAAACTCAACGGTTTAACTCTAGGGATGTTGTAAAATGAGCCTATTTCCAAAAAAGTGGTGTGTTCCTTTAAGTCATATTATAAATAATCATAGTTTACTTTTCTATTTTTCTGAATTTCAAATATACTGAACAAGTAAAGTGCTTAATCAGATTTAAAGCTCTTTAAAACGTTTCTGTATGTGCGTATACACTCAAAAAATGATGTTTGCTCTTTGTTTAAACAACTTATCTAAAAAAGGTTGAAACAACACAATTCTTATGTTTTTTGGGGGACAAATGTATTGTTTTATGTTCAAAACAGCAACCCGTGCCCTGGAACGTAAGTGGAAAAAAACTAAATTAGAGGTCTTTAGAATTGCGTACAAAGATAGTATGTCCAGCTATAGGAGGGCTCTAAAATCCGCCAGGGCTGAGCACCTCCGCAAACTGATAGAAAATAATCATAACAATCCTAGATTTTTATTTAACACCATTGCTAAATTAACAAATAATCGGTCATCTTTGGAACAAAATGTCCCACCGCAAATTAGTAGTGATGACTTCATAAATTTCTTCAGCGATAAAATAGAAGGTTTCAGACAGAAAATAGAAGATGTTAAACTTTCGGCACCACCTTATACTTCAGATCCATTAAACATTCCACTGAACCAAAATAATCTACAGTGCTTCAAAATCATAGAACAGGAAGAGCTAGATAAACTTATAAATGTTTCTAAACCAGCTACATGTATGTTAGACCCAATTCCAACTAAATTACTGAAAGAATTGCTACCTGTAATAGGAGAACCTCTTCTTAACCTCATCAACTCTTCTCTATCTTTAGGCCATGTTCCAAATCCTTTCAAGCTAGCTGTTATTAAGCCTATTATTAAGAAACCACAACTGGACCCCAGCAACTTAGCTAATTATAGGTCTATTTCAAATCTTCCATTTATGTCTAAAATACTAGAAAAAGTTGTTTCTGCCCAATTATGCTCCTTTCTGCAGATGAACAATGTTTTTGAAGTGTTTCAGTCAGGTTTCAGGCCTCATCACAGTACAGAAACCGCATTAGTGAAAATAACCAACGATTTACTCTTAGCTGCTGACCAAGGGTGCATCTCGTTATTAGTTTTACTTGATCTCAGTGCTGCATTTGACACCATCGACCACAATATCCTCATAGATCGCTTAAATTCTACAGGTGTCCGAGGACAGGCTTTACAATGGTTTAAGTCATACTTAACTGACCGTTACCAGTTTGTGAATATAAATGGACAGCTTTCACAGGTCAGTACAGTATGGGGTGCCTCAAGGATCAGTTTTAGGCCCTTTGCTGTTCACAATATACATGCTACCCCTGGGAGACATTATAAGAAGACACGGGATCAGCTTTCACTGCTATGCAGATGATACTCAATTATATATTTCAACAAAACCTGATGAGACGTCTGAACTGTCTAAGCTAACTGAATGTATTAAAGATGTTAAAGACTGGATGACCAACAATTTCCTTCTCTTAAATTCAGACAAAACAGAATTATTACTTATTGGGCCTAAATCCTGTACGCAGCTGATCTCACAACTCGACCTGCAATTAGAGGGAAACAAAGTTAGCTTTAGCTCTACTGTAAAAGATCTGGGTGTTATACTAGACAGCAATTTAACCTTTGAAAATCATATCTCCCATGTCACAAAAACTGCCTTCTTTCATCTGAGAAATATCGCTAAGTTACGAAGTATGCTATCCATCTCAGATGCAGAAAAACTAGTTCATGCTTTCATGACTTCTAGGCTGGATTACTGTAATGCTCTGTTCGCTGGTTGCCCAGCATCCTCTATTAATAAACTTCAGCTAGTACAAAATGCAGCTGCCAGAGTTCTTACCAGGTCTAGAAAATATGATCATATCACCCCAATTTTATCTTCCTTACACTGGCTGCCTGTTAAGTTCCATATTGATTATAAAATGTTGCTTCTTACCTATAAAGCTTTAAATAATCTAGCTCCTGTTTATCTAACCAACCTTCTGTCTCGCTACAATCCAACCCGCTCTTTAAGATCTCAAAACTCAGGGCTGCTGGTAGTACCTAGAATAGCAAAGTCGAGTAAAGGTGGTCGAGCCTTCTCATTTATGGCTCCTAAACTCTGGAATAGCCTTCCTGATAATGTCCGAGGCTCAGACACACTCTCTCAGTTCAAAACTAGATTAAAGACCTATCTTTTTAGCAAAGCATACACTCAATGCATTGCATAATGGTATGATGCATGAATGTGCTCCACGCAGGTTTTTGCATCTCGTTTATATACACTATGAACAGCAGCTACGCTAATTATTCTCTTTATTCTCTATTTCCATCTGGGGATACTCATCCCGAGGCCCCCAGAGACTATGCAGTGCCACTAATGCAATCCAAGACCTGTGAAGAGATGATCCCAAGGTTTCCATAATCCCGGACCAGGCCGTATCCTGAGCAGCTGCTGTGGTGGTCATGGAGGAGTGGAGAGCATGAGACTGATTCCTGTGAGACCCCAGTGACAGACGAGTCTTCACTGACGTCCAGCGTTCACCAGCCTCCGGCGCCTAGACTGCAGCTCTGCACAAGACGTTTGGGCATAGGAGAAATGGTCGTGCCCAACTGAGCCTGGTTTCTCTCAAGGTTTTTTTTTTTCCTTCACTTTCGCAAATTGGTGAAGTTCGTTCCTCGCCGCTGTCGCCACTGGCTTGCATGGTTCGGGACCTGTAGAGCTGCGCATCGATGGATTTGCTCTTCAGTGTTTGGACTCTCAGCAGTGAAAATTTAAACCACACTGAACTGAACTTAAACTCTAAAAACTGAACGGACACCATTCCAATTCACTATAATCTTCTATGTGAAGCTGCTTTGACACAATCTACATTGTAAAAGCGCTATAGAAATAAAGATGAATTGAATTGAATTGAATTGAATCAATCCACTTAAATTTGTAAAAAACAATGAATAGATTTGTGTTGGGACAACATAAAGGAATTGTGTGGAACCCTGCATTTTTTACAGTGTAGTACATTGGCCATATAATAAACGTCTGTGTTTCCAAACAAAACATATACATTCGGTATTGGGAAATGGGAACAACTATGACTTTATGCTGGACAAAGAGATGAGAGAAAAACAATACCCAGGCAGCAAGACGGAGAGTTATCGAGTGCAATTCTTTATGAGAAACGATGGACAAACAGAAAAGATGCAGGTCAGCAGAAAGACGTCAGGCTTAATGAAGCTATGAAAACAGAGTGAAAAACCTTTACACTGTTACTGCACACAGCACATTTCTGTCGCCACATTCCCTGTGTGAGTTTCTGTTTTGACAAGGCAGTCAAAGTCACTTCTCTTGGGAATAAGACAAAAAAGCTCACAATGATGAAGAAATTTACCAATTTAAAGGGTCAGTTCACCCAAAAATGAACATTTGCTTTTGAATTACTCACTTATTTTACTCACTTTTACATTAAACAAAGATGTTTTTAACTGAAACCATGGTACTTAGTGATTTATATGCAACATAGGCTCATTCTAAAAACGTAGCCCTATATACATTTCTGGAGATCGCGAATTATGTAGCCAGAAGTACGTATGGCTGCATTTCGTCTTTAAAACGAATGCTACGGGGCGGTATGACGCCGTTCCTTTTCGTGCTTACCAGCTGACCGCTTACCTCCATGTGGACGGCTTTTCCGCTGATATCAGTTTGTCCAGTGGCTCGCTGCGTACGTTGGCGGACTTGTGACGTGGAGTGGAGTTGACCGCAATGACGGGTCAATCGGTGCTTTTGAAAACACTATCGGTTGGGTTTAGGGAAGAAGGAGGGTGGGTCAGTCGATTGGTCAGTCCGTCAGTCAGTCGACAGCGACCTCGTGAGTCGGTGGATTTACGTGAGAAGAGCAGGCGCGAATGGCACTCGCGAGGGAAATTTGAGATCTCAAAATGCGTACGCAGCGGCCTCTGGTGGATTCGCGAAAACAAAAACTGCAAAAACCATACCTCCTGGGACATATTTGAATGAGAATGAGCCTGGGTTGTTTATATAATAATAATTATACAATTAGTGCCTCCATTTTAGTTAATTCGCAAAAAAAATATTAATCAAAATTTAAATTATTACTTTTTGATATTCTTATTGGTAAGTTATAGTTTTCATTGTTACTTTACAAAACATGACAATTTCAGGAAATGTACACGCAGACAGGATGTACAACTAATTTTTATTTTGTCCCCACAATTTACCAAGAACGAGGGCGCAAATTATCATATCGAGCTCATAATTTTAATTTATTTTGATTTATTTCGAATGGATGAAGCACATTGTTAAACTCTTAAAAACAGTTATTCAAACACAAATACATTTCGTCAAATCAACAAAATATCCACATATTTGTGTAAACTCAAAAATAACGGCTGTAACCAGTTCGAGATTCAGCGAGATGAAGCACAAGCTTATTTTCTAAAAACAAGGGAACGAATTAGTAAATAGTGCACACAATCTAGTAAATCAAGTGAACGAATTAATAATTTGTGCATACAATTTCATTAAAATGAGGAAAAGAATTAATAAATTGTGCGCACACTCAAAAAAGGATGTTTTTTGTTGTTTGTTCAAACTACTTAAAATGAGCTGAAACAACACAATTCTTGAATTTTTATGGAGACAACTTAATTGTTTTATGTTCAATCCACTTAAATTTCTAAAAGCTAATAAGTTAACTTAATTCCTTCATGTTGTCCCAACACAAATCTATTATGTGTGGAACCCAGTATTGTTTACAGTGCACTCTTGTAAATCATGGTAACAAATTAACAAATTGTTAATAAAACATTTTTTTAGATTTTTTTAATTTAATTGGAATAACGTAATCTTACTCTTTTCAGTAAGTACCTCTTTTATCAACAATAGAAGCATATATCTTCCCTTCCTGTATAGTAAACAATTGTGAGTTTGCCATTGGAAGTCAATGGTTACAGGTTTACAACATAAGAAAGGAACTCATTAAGGTTTGAAACAAGTAAAGGGAGATTAAATTATGACAGAATTTAAACTGCTTTCCACAGAGCTGATTTTAAAGTGACGTAGTTACAGTGTAGCTCAATCTCGGTCCTGGAGGGCCGGTGTCC
>CAIGQV010016226.1:5277858-5301909 GCA_903798115.1 Danio jaintianensis | reverse complement strand
GGATCACGAGTCCAACACTCTAACCACCAGGCCACGACTGCCCTTTTTTGACCCATACAATGTATTTTTGGCTATTGACTATAACGTAACATTGGTTTTGAGGCCACATTATTTAATTGAGACTCATAATTTAACAATTGCAATTCATGCATTGGATGATGCAGAGGAAATGTTCATCATTTCAAATAAAAATAATATCATTTAGATCCTTTTTTTGCAGTAAAAGACAACTGTTATATTAAAAAAATATATATGTTTTTCGGGGTAACACGGTGGCACGATGGTTAGCACTGTCGCCTCACAGCAAGTCCAAAGACATGCGGTATAGGTGAATTGGGTAAGCTAAAATTGTCCGTAGTGTATGTGTGTGAATGAGAGTGTATGGATGTTTCCTGGTGATGGGTTGCAGCTGGAAGGGCATCCGCTGTGTAGAACATATGCCGGATAAGTTGGTGGTTCATTCCGCTGTGGCGACCCCTGATTAATAAAGGGACTAAGCCAAAATGAATGAATAAATTTTTTTTTCCGGATTTTGGTTGGAACAATATTCATTCATTCATTTTCTTTTCGGCTTAGTCCCTTTATTAATCAGGGGTCGCCACAGTGGAATGAACCACCAACTTACACCAACTTATAAACTCTTTCCACAATATTTAAGGTCTACATATTTATAAAAAATAATATAAATTATGGGCTGCACGGTGGCGCAGTGGGTAGCACGTTCACCTCACAGCAAGAAGGTCGCTGGTTCAAGCCTCGGCTGGGTCAGTTGGCGTTTCTGTGTGGAGTTTGCATGTTCTCCCCGTGTTTGCGTGGGTTTCCTCCGGGTGCTCCGGTTTCCCCCACAAGTCCAAAGACATGCGCTATAGGTGAATTGGGTAGGCTAAATTGTCCATAGTGTATGTGTGTGAATGGGTGTGTAAGGATGTTTCCCAGTGATGGGTTGCAGCTGGAAGGGCATCCACTGCGTAAAACATATGCTGGATAAGTTGGCGGTTCATTCCGCTGTGGCGACCCCAGATTAATAAAGGGACTAAGCTGAAAAGAAAATGAATGAATGAATGAATATAAATTATGGCTGCACGGTGGCGCAGTGGGTAGCACGTTCGCCTCACAACAAGAAGGTCGCTGGTTCGAGCCTCGGCTGGGTCAGTTGGCGTTTCTGTGTGGAGTTTGCATGTTCTCACAGTGCTCGCGTGGTTTTCCTCCGGGTGCTCCGGTTTCCCCTACAAGTCCAAAGACATGTGGTATAGGTGAATTGGGTAGGCTAAATTGTCCGTAGTGTATGAGTGTGTATGGATGTTTCTCAGTGATGGGTTGCAGCTGGAAGGGCATCCGCTGCGTAAAACATATGCTGGATAAGTTGGCGGTTCATTCCGCTGTGGCGACCCCAGATTAATAAAGGGACTAAGCCGAAAAGAAAATGAATGAATGAATATAAATTATATTATATGTGATATTTTCAAGACATATCTGCAGTTTATATAGCAAAATACAAATTAACATTTTGCTCAAAATATTAATGGCAATATTAAATAATAATATATAATAATAAAAGGTGTAAAACAATACAAATAATATCAATAGATGATCATCATCAAAAAATTTTATTCTAAATTCAGACGTTATGCAGGAATTGAATGGAACACACAGTAATATGAATTCTTCACACACACATTTCAGGGTGTGAATTACAGGGGGTTTTGGGGGGGATTGACCCTACAAATTAATGCTTGATCCCCCCTGAAGGACGTCAAAACAACATGTATGGGGGGGTCAACCCTCTAAATAGTGAGAAATAGTTTGCTCTGATCTGTATCTTAAATACTAATATTACTAATTAAAATAATAGATAATATAATTATACATTTGACCACTCCTATAACAGATTATACCATTGTGAATTCATAATTGCGTCAATCAGTCTACGCCGATAGACATGGTAAGTGTTTACAAGACACTTTTCTTGTAAAATAGGTGTTTGTTTCTACATATAGTTTGTTTATACATATATAAGTAAATTTAGACGCAGTTTGTATAGTTTGACCTACAGTAACCTCTGAAATAGCTAATCAGAGGATACTGTAGGTCAGAATACACACAAATATCCCACAAAACACTGAAAACTTAAATGTTTTATTAATAAAATAGATGTAATTTAAATAAATGCATACATTTGACTCACTGAAAGATGTATTACACAAAATAACATTATCAAAAAAGTTGACCCCTCTGATTGTCAATGTATAATTCGCAACCTGCACACATTTCTGATCTTTAATTCCAAATAGTTCACACGACCCCTGCACAATATGCTTGTGCCAGCTCTAAGTATTAATATTTTCTCTCTATATTTTCGAATACTAAAATTATAATGGCCTCATTGATCAAACCGTGAAGAACGGCAACATCAGCAGTATACAGGGACGGGAGAATAACGGCTTATGTTACTTGTGCTGTTAAAAAAAGAACTAGATGCTGCTATAAGATCTGTTCTGTCCTGTCATTTCAAACACAAAGGTCAATTTTAATGACCTCTCAATGCTTTTTATGGGATCTCAATGTACAAAAAGGCTTGAATCGGATGCCGGCATTGTGTAACAGTAAGCTGGTAATGGTGGATGTGTCTGTTTGTGCTGTACATGTATGGAATCATTTATCACCAGGAACTGGAATGTTGTGGTTATGAGGAAAGGTGCGGGTTGGGATATTATGTGTCTGAATATGCTGATTCAGCATGTCTGTGGACTCAAGTGTCTGCTCGCATCAGAATGAAACAAGCACAGTTACAGTGCAGAAAAACGTGGCTGTGTCCTGAAGTGATGATAGTGCAATGCAAAACAATGATTTATTTGTTAATCTGACAGTTTTATATGATACAGATTGCATCAGAGTATATGTAAAAAGGCAATGCTATAAAATTAGGTATGACATTTCATCAGTGTGAATCTAGTTAAAGGGATAGTTCACTCAAAACATCTACATTTACTCATTATTTACTCACCCTCAAGTGGGTCCAAACTTTTATGAGTTTCGTTCTTCTGTTGAACACAAAAGAAAATATTATAAAAAACAACTACTATGGAGGTTAATAGATATAGGCATCCAGCTTTCTTCAAAATATCTCCTTTTGTGTTCAACAGAAGAAAGATAATCATAAAGGTTTGAGTAAATGATGACAAAATATTCAGTTTTGGGTGAACTATCCCTTAAAGGGGACCTATTCTGCCCTTTTTACAAGACGTAAAATAAGTTTCTGATGTCCCTAGAGTGTGTTTGTGAGGTTTCAGCTCAAACCACCACACAAATAATGTTTTCTAACTCTTCGAAACGGCCCCTTTTAGGCTTTGATTCTAATTGTGCCATTTTGGTGACTGTCGCTTTAAATTCAAATGAGATTGTGCTCTTTTCAAAAGAGGGCGGAGCTACAAATGGCCATGTGTCAGCATAGTGGCAGATCCAAAAACAAGACTAATTTCCTATGCTAATTGTGAGAGATTGTCACTAATGGGCGGGGCTTTCCTTCTCTGATGACACGTAGAAAGGGAGAATGTTAATCAAAGTGTTTCTGCAGACTGTTTTCATCAAGTGTGATTATAAAAGGTAAAATCAATACATTTTTACCATTCATAGCTGGTTATGTTCACAGACTGTTGCCACACAACTGTGTTTAAACCCCCTATAAAAGTGATTTTTGCATAATAGGTCCGCTTTAAGTACATCAAGCAATATCAGTTTTTCAGTTTAAGTTCAGTTCAATTTGAATTTCAAATAAGGACAACATAGGCTCATTCTGAAAATGTCGCCCTATATACATTTCTGGAGATTGCGAATTATGTAGCCAGAAGTACGTATGGCTGCATTTAGTCTTTAAAACGAACGCTACGGGCAGTATGACGCCGTTTCTTTTTGCACTCACCAGCTTACCTCCATGCTTTCCCGCTGTTACCAGCTTGACCAGTAGCTCACCATGTACATCCGTGGACTTGAGACGCAGAGGAGTTGACCACGACGACGGGGTTCGAGTCTGGCGAAGAACGGTTCCAGAAAGTGGGTAAGACAAAAACAGAAGCCAAAAAATAAAATAAACAAGTAAATAACAGGGTGAGAATGTGGTAAAAATCAGGCGAGGGCTTTTCTTTTTCTTGATTGCTTTTTAAAAATGTCGGTTGGGTTTAGGGAAGTGAGTGGGCGGGTCAAACGGTGCTTTTGAAAACACTATTGGTTGGGTTTAGGGAAGGAGGAAGGGTGGGTCAGTCGATCGGTCAGTCAGTGAGTCATTCAGTCAGTCAGTCGACAGCGGCCTCTGGAGGATTTACATGAGAACAGCAGGCGTGAATAGCACTCAAGAGAGAAATTTGAGATCTGAAAAAGCATACACAGCGACCTCTGGTGGATTCGCGAAAACAAAAACTGCAAAAACATGCACCTCCTGGGACGTATTTGGTGCTCTCCATCTATCATATCCACTATCATATCATTTGCAATATATTGGTAATAATTCTGTCCAGAATATATACTTATCATAATAATAATGATAAAACCTACAATCGGTCTACAGTAGCAGTACGGTTTTGCTTTTAAGAGCTTATTTACAGATTCACTGACATACTTTTACTTTAAATTCACTTCATAACATCATCCAAATTTTAAACACTCGAAATGACTCCTTTTTGTGACCAGGTGTGGTTTCGTTTCACAGAATGAGGAAGATATCATACTATTTTACAGTATTCAATTATAAAGGCTAGGACAATTAGCAATGAATTATGTGCTTTATGTTTAACACTTTAAAATAATGATCCATTAGTTAATGTTAGTTATACAATTAGTAATACATTTATTACGTTTTTATTCATCTTTGTTACCGTTAGTTATGTCCGTTAGTTACCTCCAAGTTAATTAACGTTAGTTCACTTTGCAGATGCACTTTGCATTAACTAATTAACAAGCACAACTTTGGATTTTATTAACGCATTATTAAATGTTGAACTATGATTAATAAATGCTTTACAAGATTATTCATACTTAATGTTTGTAAATACATTAACTAATGAACCGATATTCTAAAATGTTACCACTATATGTTTTATGCTAATACCCAGAATGGCTTGAAAAAATGAAATAATCCAGATATTGCCACAATCCTTAGTTTATTGCATTCATATTTGATCTATTTATCCATTTCTATCTTTATCTTACCTACTTTATATACCTCTTTGCTCTGCCACAGTGAATATCTGGTGTCTTTTCTTCAGTAATCTATATGTGGAGTTTATGCGTGAGGGCACCCTCTAGTGTACAGTATGAATGAAACGGAAATAACCAACCCAGGTTCATTCTGAAAACGTACTCCTATATACATTTCTGGAGAGCACCAAATACATCTGCTACTTTTTTTTTGCAGTTTTTGTTTTCATGAATCCACCAGAGGCCGCTGTGTATGCTTTCAGATCTTAAATTTCTCTCGCTAGTGCCATTCGCGCCTGCTGTTCTCGCATAAATCCACCAGAGGGCGCTGTCAACTGACTGTTTGACTGACTGACCGATCGACTGACCCACCCTCCTCCTCCCCTAAACCCAACCAATAGTGCTTTTAAAAGCACCGATTGACCCGCCCACCCACTTCCCTAAACCCAACTGACAGTTTTAAAAAGTAATCCAGAAAAAGAAAAGCCCTCGCCTGATTTATACCACGTTTTCAGATTTTACCACATTCTCACCGTTATTTACTTGTTTATTTAAATTTTTGGATTCTGTTTATGTCTTACCTGCTTTTTTTAAACTGTTCTTCACCGGACTCGAACTGTCGTGGTCAACTAATCTCTGCGTCTCAAGTCCGCCAACGTACATGGCAAGCCACTGGGCAAACTGGTAACAGTGGGAAAGCCGTCCATACAGAGGTAAGTGGTCAGCTGGTAAGCGTGAAAAGAAACGGCATCATACCGCACCATAGTGTTCGTTTTAAAGATGAAATGCAGCCATACGTACCCCTGGCTACATAATTCGTGATCTCCACAAATGTATATAGGGGCTACATTTTCAGAATGAGCCCATGTTGGAAATAACATTACAATGTGCGCTCACAACACTTCAGGTCATCAACTACACTGTAGACCTACTGTCCTGCAAAGTTTATTTCCAACCTGCTTCAGCACATCTGCTTGTGTAATTGATATGATCCTGAAATCCTTGATTAGCTGCTTTAGTGTGTTTGAGATCTAAATAGTAGGTATCCAGGAACCGGATTGAAGCTCTATTTTTTGCAAAGAAAAAGTACTAAATTAATCAAATATAACAAATTTAAAAAAACATGAACATGTATACTTTTCTCTAAGGATTCTTTGTTTCTTCTAAGGATTTTCTGTCTCTTAGTGGATACTTGAATTATATCATCACTATTATCGTTATCGCAATAAATACCAGAAAATATCACCTGTCCCTGAATTCAAATATTGAAGAATGTGATTTAATGTAGATCATCTCCATCGACCCTCACTTAACCCAAGGGCAATGGTGACAAGGAACAGTAACTTCATCACATCACAGCAATGAAGTGAAAAATCCTTTGGAGAAAGCAGGCTCGGTCGTGTAAATGAAGAAGCAGATTTACAGTTTAATAATTGTGCACAATTCTTTATTTACGGGTGAAACAACACAGGCAATCTAGTTAATTTTTTTCAGGTATGGTACAAATTGCCTGACTAATGTCCTACGATGTATTTTTGTTAGCGACACCCTTAGCATTAGTAATACGTGGGCTTATATTGGATATCTGCTAGTCATTTTCATTCATTCATTTAAAAAAAATGCCAAATAACATCCATTAATCTTCAGTAGCAGCAAACGTTTCAGGGCTGTACATCAAATATCCTCACATCAGGCAAAATCCCTTTAGACAATTATGCATATCCCACAGCTCAACTCGCTCTGACTGGGCATAATATACATTCTTTTAATTGCACTTAAGGAATATAATTCAAATTCCCTATAGAGAGGAAGTGTTTAGCTCCATTTTGACATGATCTTTCGTTACATCTCTAAATAACAAGGCCAGTAATTTTGCATCAGGATTATTCTCATATAAAATAAACACAATGAGGTGATATGTATGCACACGATATGTAGCACGAAAGCAAAAGATGAGAAAAGTAATGTCTGATTCTATTAGCAAGTTCTTCAGAATAACAATACCACCAATAGGACCGTTTTCATATACAGCACTATTTAAAAGGCACCTATTTGACCCCTTTTTCAAGATTTAAGATAAGTCTTTTGTGTCTCCAGAATGTGTCTGTAAAGTTTCAGCTCAAAACACCCATCAGATTATTTATTATACCTTTCTGAATATTGGGATTTTCTGCTCTGAACACAATGTAGCTGTTTTTGTTGCCTGTGCCTTTAATGCTGGTTCTCCCCACCCACCTTTCCCAAGGGCCTGTCAGAGCATGCCTCAGTCTCCGCCTTGGCTGATTCAGATAAACAGCACAGTGACAGACATGAAGGAAGCAGACCTAACATAACGTTTGTGAGAAATACTACAGTAAGAACTGTCCCAATAATCATTTGATGTATTTGTTGTGGAGTTGCAACGATGAGTCACACACAATGTAGTTACAAAGTTCACGCACACACAGCGGACACACACACATAGCATGTGTTTAACTTTGCACTGTTTTTGCACGCAAATGTGACAGGATACACATTAATATACACTGGTGTATGAATATCTGTTAGGTTAATGTACAAAATAAACCTGATTTAACGTCCACAAACATTGAAGCATCTTCTTTTATAATTGTATTGACATGCGGATGTGGTGATGAATTACAGCCATTTTACCGTCTTTATTTACCTACTTTATTACAAACATGCACTGTTTTAAAAACATGTTAAACTTGTAAAACTCACTCTTGATCACATTTGATGATGACTGATGATCACAGCGAGCTGAACAGATCTTTTAATCCCAGTTGCTTTGCACATGTCCTGTCTTGTTGATATGATTATGCGTGTTACTAGAGACATGTTAATATGCGGCTGTCAATCAATTTGGTGGGTGGGGAAACCACACTCCTACGTCACGTTGCAGTGGGCCTCAAAATGGGAGGGATTTGGATCCTATTTTAACGTCAGGAAATAAAAAAAAAGAGACTTATTGTCTTTATATCACCCCAGTATGACAGTGGACACACTATACCTACACACAGTTCTGTCCAAACAGCTTACAAAAGTGGATTTTCATCATAGGTGCCCTTTAAATCATTCCCCAGAATATGCTATTCTTAAACAGCTCTTCTTCTCAGATGTACCATGAGGATATAAAATCCACTATACTTTCAGCAACTGGGTGTCATATTCCACACAGTAAGGCCAATCTTATATTCCCTGTGAAATCAAAATGTACAATGTTTATTTTGCTAACGCACATTGTTAATCTTTAGGTGAACAATTAATCAGTGCAAGTTAATCCACTGAAAAACGAATGTTTGTTTTGGTAATCTTCAATCAAAGTCTGACCATTTGCTTCCGTGTTTTAGTGGCGATCCTTCTGTTCTTAACCACAGCCCCTCTTACCGTTAGTTTGCAATGAGGGAATGATGCGCGCAAAAAGAAAGCCCTGCCCCCTACTCAGTATTCCATTTCAGTAGGACGTACGTCATCATATTGAAATAAAAGTCTCATCAACTTCCGCATCATGCGGACTTTAGACAACCATGGCGGTACATTTCTTCCAGAAGATGCTCTCTTGTCTGATGTATTCAGATGCAGATGCATAGCAACTTCAGGGAAGTGTCCCACATCAACCATTACAGAAAAACAGACCTTAGTTTTCAGAAAAACTTGTCATCAATGCGGAAGTGAGGTCGAGTGACGTCATCAGGGTTGATGAACACAGAGATGGACTTGCCTGGATTCTCCGTCACCAACTGCTGTAGCTTCTTGGCCAGCCGGTCATCTGGCTGCTGGTGATCTGCCAAAGAGGAATCTGCTAGCGGAGAGGGCAGTCCCGAGGAGCTCCCGCAGCGCTGCATCTCCTGCGTCAGTCTGTTGGACGCCTTGGCCTGTTCGATGATGGAGCGCAGGTGCTCAGCCGGATCCGACCGTACCAGCGCTAGCTTACGAGCATGAAACATGGCCGTCTCGTCGCACAGATGCTCCAACATGTTGCACTGTGGGATGAAATAGTTAGGACAGGCTTTGTTGACAAGGCAGTGCTGCAGGTCATCGATAAGACCTAGGAGGAAGTATGCAGCGTAGTCGTCCTGTGACAAGTAGGTTGCAGGTAGTCGGTCGCAAGCCCACAACATCATGCTGCGCAAGTAATAAGGACTGATCGCTGTAGGTTGGGCTAGGAGTTTGACAACAATAGCCTTGCATGCCTGGTAAGTTTGCATGAGGCCTGGCGAGATGCATTTTTTCAACTGCACCTCACTGCGGGCAAAAGAAAGACGCCACTCGTTTTCCCGACAACCAGATGGCGAGCATGCAGGGAGAAGATAAAACCCACTGATGACCTCCTCCTCTGTTATTTTGCCATCCCAAAAATGGTTCTCCATCAGCCAGCTTTGAGCCACCGCAGGCCAACCTTTAAACGACACCACAGGAACGATGTCATAAAGCATGCGACTGCTGCCTACTCCTAAAACCATGGACAGCAGCGTGCTGTGACGCTCAACTCTTTCCACCCTTGGGGTACCCCTTTGTGGTTTGCGCTGTAATTCGGCCAGCACCAGTCCCACAGCTTCTTGGAACCAATCAGCAACCATTGTCGGCGAGAAGAAGTAGTTGGTGGTACCGTTCAAATGGTCAGTCAGGGTGCAGCAGTCCCGCCATCGGTTGATCGTACCCTCGTCAAAAAGTCGCAAGCTGAGCCAAGAGTGACCGAGTGCCGAGTGGCGCATGTCCAGCGTGACAGGCTGGTTCCGGTCATGGAGCTTCAGTGCAGGAACCAGCAGTGTGAAGGCCATGTCGTAGTCAGAGCCTCGGTTGTAAACGCCAAGCTCATCGACGTCCATGTCCACCACACCTTCTCGAACTCCACCGGACAGCAATAGGTACTCATTTGCAACAGGCAACTTTTGGTCCAGTTTTTGCACCATGCCTGAAACACATAAAAGAACATACAGTTGAAGTCAGAATTATTAGCCCCCCTGTATTTTTTTCCCCCAAATTCTGTTTAACGAAAATAAGATTTTTTTTCAACACATTTCTAAACATAATAGTTTTAATTACTCATTTCTAATAACTGATTTCTTTTATCTTTGCCATGATGACAGTACATAATATTTCACTAGATATTTTTCAAGATACTAGTATTCAGCTTAAAGTGACATTTAAAGGCTTAACTAGGTTAATTAGGCAAGTTAGGGTAATTAGGCAAATCATTGTATAACAGTGGGTTTGTTTTGTAGACAGTCGAAAAAATACATATTGCTTAAGGGGGCTAATAATATTGACCTTGTTAAACATCATTTGGGAAATATTTGAAAAAGAAAAAAATTATCTTGATATAAATGTATAATATAACAAGGATTCTTTTAGCTGATAATTTTACAGAAAGAAAGGTCCCACTTTATATTATATTATATAATATTATATTATATTTGTTATAAATTTTATTATAATTACTATTTTGACCATCCTATACACTTTAACCCACCCTTAAACCTACCCATACCACCAAACCTGTCCATAACCCTACTCGTATCCCATCTCAAGAGCGCTGGAAGTGTTCTGCAATTATTAACTGCATTATGAACACATTATGTTCTGCATTATGAACACAGTAAGTACATTGTATTTTTTTAAGTACATAGTACTTAAGGCCACTTAATATAAAGTGGGACTGAAAGGAGTACTTTTAAAGTTCGCATGAAATCTAAATCTACAATGTTTATTTTGCTATCTCACATTGTTATTCTTAAGGTGAATAATTCATCTGTTCAAGTTAAGTAAACTAAAAAGAAATTTGTTTTGGTAATCTTCAATCAAAGTCTGACCATTTGTTTCCATGTTTGGAGTAGCGGTATTTCTGTTGGCGTCAACCTGAGGGCTTCGATAGCAACTGCATATTAATACCCTCTCTTACCGTTAGTTTGCTATGATTGAATCAATATATTGAATTCCATTTCAGTTGGAACTACATAATGAAATAAAATTCTCCGCAATGTCTGGTTCACATGGACTTTAATAACAGGAAAGGAAACTCATAAAGGATTGTATTTGATCACCTAAGGGGAGTTAATGTTGTCTGGGGTTTTTTTGGGGGGTGGGGTGGGGTGGTGATCCTCAAATTCTGGCCAGTTGACAATACCAAGAATATCAAATTTGACTCCAGACAGAAGATCTTTTTCTTATAATGTTACTAAACACTGGAACCGTCTTTCTAACGCTGTTTGGGAGGCAGACACATTTAGGTGTAATTTAGATTAAAGACCAATCTTTTTTTTTGCCTCAGTGTACACATAACACATTAATGCCATTTTAAAATTCTAATTACATAAGTAATTGTTAATTAGTGTGACCAGAACAGGGAACACTTTCCAAAACACCTGAGCTGAATGGCTTATGTTAGTGTCACGGTTGACAGTTACTTGCACTCGGTTGCCTTGTTATTGTTTTGTCACATGGCTCTGGTTGTTGTCACGTGTTTAGCGGGCTAATCGGCAGCCAGGTGCTATCGATTAGCCTCCCTACTTATAGTGTTAGATTCCTGTTCTCCACTGTCAGTTCGTTATTCGTTTTCTCTGTGTCACTCCTTGTTTATCTGTCTCGTCAGGATATATGTGGACCGACCTGCCTGAGGGTTTCTCAGTTTCTGTTCACGGCTTGCATTATTGTTCACTATTTATTATAAAATCACTTGCTATTGGATTCATTTGACTTGTCTCGTGACTTATTGTGACAGAACGAACTGACCATTATCATGGATCCAGCAAGTGTGTCTGAGGTTTTATCGCTCAGTAGTGTCCGTATGGACCATCAGGAGAGAGTTATGGAAACTACTAACTACGCTGTCCAAGCGCTACTCACACAGGTAACAACACTTACCTCTCAGATTGAACTGCTCGCAGGAAGAGGCCTCGTGTCAGGAGACACACCGGCTCCAGCTGCGGTTTCGGCTCCACACCCCATACAACCCTCGGCTGAGCTCCGTCTTCCACCACCTACTCCCTATGATGGGGAATCCTGGATGTGTCGACCATTCCTCACGAAATGTTTGTTGTATTTCGCCTTACAACCATCACTGTTCTCCACGGAACACGCCAAGGTGGCGTTTGTCATCAACCTACTAACGGGTAGGGCTGCCATATGGGGAACCTCGCTTTGGAGTCAGAGGCTTCCATGTTGTGCCTCGTTTGACTTCTTTTCCGAAGAACTCAGGAAGACCTTCGACATTTCATTCTCGGGGAGAGAGGCAGCACGACTTCTGGCCGAGTTACGTCAGGGCACACAGAGTGTGGCAGACTTCGCCATAGAGTTCCGTACTTTGGCCGCGGAGAGCGGTTGGAACGCTGAAGCACAGTGGGACATGTTTTTACATGGGCTAGCGGAACACATCCAGGACGAGATTTATTCGCTCGATCTTCCCAAGACACTGGATGGCCTCATTGATTTAGCCGTTCGGGTTGACGGTCGCCTAAACAGGAGGGACAAGCGTCGCGGAGGAAGGACGTCACAGGGTCCCGGAAGTTTTCAGTTTCCGGTTCCGGGTGGCGCAGAGACAGCGGTTTCCGGATCAGAGCCCATGCAGCTGGGTAGATCCAGCCTTTCGCTATGAGAGAGACAACGCAGACGAACAGAGAATCTTTGTTTTTACTGTGGAGGAGCAGGACACTTCGTGGCTACATGCCCTTTTAAAAGGATCCTCCCGTCAGAAGGTAAGAGGTTACTGACGGGTGGGGTCAATTTTAAGGAATCCTCTGAAGCTTCTACTTCACTTCCGGTCACTTTGGGTTGGGGTAAGGAGACACGGAGTTGTCATGCACTGGTGGATTCTGGGGCAGAGGGAAATTTCATTGACACTAACTTTGCGCTTAAATTAAAAATTCCTGTGCTTGTCCTGTCTCAGCCCATTGCCGTACACGCCCTTTGCGGGCTCCCTCTTTCCCCCATTACCCACTCCACTATCCCCGTAAGACTGATTGTTTCCGGAAATCATTCGGAACTCATTTCTTTTTTTCTGACTGACTCTTTTAAGACGCCTTTGGTTCTGGGACATCCGTGGTTGACTCTTCACCAACCCCATATTATTTGGGGTCATAACAATATAAATTCCTGGAGTGAACAATGTCATGTGTCTTGCCTTGTGTCTGCTCGTTCTTCTGTGTCTTGTTCTGTGTTTCAGGAGGAGTGCGGGGACCTGTCAAATGTGCCCAGAGAGTACCTCGACCTGAAGAGAGTGTTCAGTAAGTCTCGGGCTGCTTCTCTGCCTCCTCATCGTCCCTATGACTGTGCTATAGATTTATTGCCAGGTACGTCTCAGCCTAAGGGCAAATTATACTCACTTTCTGTTTCGGAGAGGGAGGCCATGGAGAAATATATTTCTGATTCTCTAGCTGCCAAGATCATCCGTCCCTCTTCTTCACCGGCGGGAGCGGGATTTTTCTTCGTGAAGAAGAAGGATGGTTCCCTTCGTCCCTGTATTGACTATCGAGGGCTGAATAACATTACGGTGAGGAATACTTACCCCTTACCGTTGATATGTTCGGCCTTTGAGGCTCTGCAGGGGGCGTCCTTCTTCACGAAAATAGATCTCCGCAACGCATATCATTTGGTTCGCATAAGAGAGGGCGATGAATGGAAAACTGCTTTTAATACCCCCAGGGGCCATTTTCAATATCGTGTTCTTCCCTTCGGGCTTTCTAACGCCCCAGCGGTTTTCCAAGCACTCGTCAATGACGTGTTGCGAGATATGATCGATCAGTTCATTTATGTCTACCTGGATGACATTTTGATTTTTTCCCGTTCTCTCCAGGAACATGTGCAACACGTCAGACGAGTGCTTCAGCGGCTACTAGAGAATGGGCTTTATGTCAAGGCGGAGAAATGCGTTTTCCATGCACAGTCGGTTCCGTTTCTGGGGCACATCGTGTCAGCTGAGGGCGTGCGCATGGATCCAGAGAAGATTCAGGCTGTAGTAGATTGGCCAACCCCAGATTCCCGCAAGGCCCTGCAGAGATTTCTGGGTTTCCGACGTTTTATTCGTAATTTCAGCCAGCTCGCCGCGCCTCTGACTGCCTTGACCTCTCCCAAGACTCCGTTCGGGTGGTCGACCGCAGCACAGGCTGCGTTCACTAAATTAAAGTCCATGTTTGTGTCCGCACCTATTCTTGTAACCCCTGATCCATCTCGGCAGTTTGTGGTGGAGGTCGACGCGTCAGGGGTGGGGGCGGGCGCCGTCCTGTCCCAGCGCTCTTCTTCAGATGGCAAGGTACACCCTTGCGCGTTTTTTTCACACAGATTATCCGCCGTCGAACAGAATTATGACATTGGTAATAGGGAGCTGTTGGCTGTCAAACTCGCGTTGGAAGAGTGGCGTCATTGGTTAGAAGGTTCGGGGGTTCCTTTTATCGTTTGGACCGATCATAAGAATCTTGAATACATCAGATCTTCCAAACGTTTAAGTTCTAGGCAGGCTCGGTGGGCATTATTTTTCGGACGTTTCGATTTTACAATTTCGTATCGACCAGGCTCTAAAAACATCAAGCCTGACGCTTTGTCTCGACTTTTTGAAATTCCCGAGCGTGATTCGACCCTCGAGCCCATCGTTCCACAGAAATTTTTTATTTCTGCAGTAACGTGGGAGATCGAGTCTAAGGTTCGCTCTGCCTTGGATGGGGTAACGCCTCCGCCCGGATGCCCACCGAGTCGCTTGTTTGTGCCGGAACGGATTCGGTCTGACGTCATTCGATGGGGACACTCTTCCAAGTTGGCTTGTCATCCAGGGGTGAGTCGCACTTTATTTCTGGTTAAACAGCGATTCTGGTGGCCAGCTATGGCTCGTGATATACGGGATTTTGTTTTGGCTTGCTCTGTTTGCGCTGTTTCTAAGACTTCCAATCGTCCTCCCGCTGGGCTCCTTCAACCGCTGTCTGTACCTTCGAGACCCTGGTCTCACATTTTGCTAGATTTTGTCACTGGACTCCCGCCGTCCGGTGGCAATACGGTGATTTTGACCGTGGTGGACCGGTTCTCGAAGGCTACTCATTTTATTCCTCTGCCCAAATTACCATCAGCCAGAGAGACAGCGGCTGCTGTCATTCATCACGTCTTTCGTATTCATGGCCTCCCGACGGACGTAGTGTCTGACAGAGGTCCTCAGTTTACCTCTAAATTTTGGAGTGAGTTTTGTCATTTATTGGGGGCCACTGTTAGTCTTTCTTCTGGTTTCCATCCTCAGAGTAATGGACAAACAAAGAGAGCCAACCAGGATCTGGAAGGTATGTTGCGATGTCTGGTATCTCAGAATCCCTCCTCCTGGAGTCAGCAGCTCTCATGGGTTGAGTACGCACATAACTCATTACCAGTGTCTGCCACGGGCCTATCTCCGTTTGAATGTAGTTTAGGGTACCAGCCACCAGTTTTTCCCAGCCTGGAATCCGAGGTCGCGGTTCCCTCCGCCCACGCCTTTGTCCAGAGGTGCCAACGCACTTGGAGCAGGGCCAGACAGACCCTCCTCCAGGTGGGTGCGCGCAACAAGGTTAAGCCGATCGCCACCGGTCCAAGCCTCCCGTTTACGTTGTCGGTCAAAAAGTGTGGCTTTCATCTAAGAATATTCCTCTCCGTTCCGTTTGCAAGAAACTTGCTTCCAAATTTATTGGCCCATTTACTGTCACTAAAATTATTAATCCAATTATTAATCCAGTGGCAGTCCGCCTCAAACTTCCTCCCGCGTACAGGAGAATTCATGCCGTTTTCCATGTTTCTAAATTGAAGCCCGTTTTTCATACGGCCATTAATCCGCCCACTCCAGTTCCCCCCCCGCCGCGTCTCGTAGATGGGGAGACTGTTTATTCGGTTAAGCGCATTCTGGACTCTAGACGGAGGGGACGAGGATTTCAGTACCTGGTGGACTGGGAGGGTTACGGTCCTGAGGAGAGAAGTTGGGTTCCTGCTAGAGACATACTGGATCACACTCTTATCGATGATTACAATCGCCAGGTAAATTTGGCTGGGAGCACCAGGAGGTGCTCCTAGGATAGGAGAGGGGGTACTGTCACGGTTGACAGTTACTTGCACTCGGTTGCCTTGTTATTGTTTTGTCACATGGCTCTGGTTGTTGTCACGTGTTTAGCGGGCTAATCGGCAGCCAGGTGCTATCGATTAGCCTCCCTACTTAGTGTTAGATTCCTGTTCTCCACTGTCAGTCCGTTATTCGTTTTCTCTGTGTCACTCCTTGTTTATCTGTCTCGTCAGGATATATGTGGACCGACCTGCCTGAGGGTTTCTCAGTTTCTGTTCACGGCTTGCATTATTGTTCACTATTTATTATAAACTCACTTGCTATTGGATTCATTTGACTTGTCTCGTGACTTATTGTGACAGTTAGTCTTTACTAAGGTTAAAGCAAAGGTTGAGACAATCTGTACTGTATGACGTACTATATAAATACATGTGGCATGATGATCTAAATATAAAGGAAAAACTATTAAATTTGGCTGTAAGAAAAAAAATTTTTTTCCAAAAGTTTAAAAGTTCTTAAAGGGCGACACGGTGGCTCAGTGGTTAGCACTGTCACCTCACAGCAAGAAGGTCACTGGTTTGAGTCCTGGCTGGGTCAGTTGGCATTTCTGTGTGGAGTTTGCATGTTCTCCCCGTGTTCGCGTGGGTTTCCTCCGGGTGCTCCGGTTTCCCCCACAGAACAAAGACATGGGCTATAGGTGAATTGAATAAACTAAATTGGCCGTAGTGTATGTGTGGGAATGTGAGAGTGTATGGGTGTATGGGTTGCAGCTGGAAGGGCATCCGCTGTGTAAAACATATGCTGTATAAGTTGGCGATTTATTCTTCTGTGGCGACCCCTGATGAATAAAGAGACTAAGCCGAAGGAAAATGAATATTAGTTACCATAACGTTATTAGTTAGTAATAACTTTAACTAATTAACTAGTAACTAATAGCTTTTAACAGTTAAAGTTATTATATATAAACATAGTTAACCTAGTTATTCCTTGATATTCACTTTCCTGCATACTGTGATGACAGAATGACAACATTACATATTGTCAGATGATATTCATATTACTACACACATTCATACTTTATAAAATGTACTTTTTGGTGCTTGTGATATAATTATTTATTTAAATATGATTTTGAATGGTATCTTGATAAGCTTCAGGTGTGTTTGATTATGGCTGGAAAGCAAGAACGTGGATCTCTGTACACTGTAATAAATATCGGTAAATTAGCAGTTTTCTGTATGTTGTGATTCATGTTTTTATTTTTTTAATGTTAAATGTGTTTATTTGTGCTTTTGGATTGCATTATGAGACCTTAATCTTTCTCCCAACAACGTTTAACCTTGAACAGTTGGAAAAAGTGACTTTTATTAACATTTTTAATAGTTTAAAGTGATATATTGTCTGGGTTGGTGTTGTAAATTACCATACACAAACCTTGTAATAAACTGCCAGTACATTTTCTGCTTTTCTACAGACTTATTTGTCTATATATTATTTCTTATACACTATGTTATTTCAAACTACTAAAATATCAATAAAAGTCACTTTGTTAAACTGCAGAGTTGAATTTTCAGCATCAAAAGTCGACAGAGCAGAGATCAAGCTCCCATAATGCAATTCACAACCGTAAATAAACACTTGTGAATCACAAAATATAGAAACTCTTAATTAACAGATAATTTTTACAGTATGTTATACTTTTAGAGTTTTTCACAGCTATTACAAATAGCTGGTAAGCACGTACAGGAACTATACTGAGCTACTGCACATGACCAAAGCTCTTCCACTTCACTGCAGACAGCACAGCACTCTCCTTCGGTGCCTATTTCTAGTGGATCAATAAGAGGAACAGAAAGTCGACACCAGCAGTAGGAAAAAGCACCAGGTCGATAAAGGAGGAATGTGACGTCCTTTACAGTTGTTTGTACGCTATTTTATGTCTGTACTGGCTTTTATCACAAAGGACCGCTGCTGAGCATAGAGGCAGCACCGATTTAATGTTCTCATTCATTTATTTTTCTTCGACTTAGTCCTGATTTATCAGAGGTCGCCACAGCGGAATGAACCGCCAACTATTCCAGCACATGTTTTACGCAGCGGATGCCCTTCCAGCTACAACCCAGTACTGTGAAACACCCATACACTCTCGCATTCACTCTCGCACACACTCATACACTACGGCCAATTTAGGTGATCCAATTCACCTATAGCGCATGTCTTTGAACTGTGGGGGAAACCGGAGCACCCGGAGAAAACTCACGCCAACATGGGGAGAACATGCAAACTCCACATAGAAACACCAACTAGCCTAGCCGGGACTCGAAACAGCGACCTTCTTGTTGTGAGGAAACAGTGCTAACCACTGAGCCAGCGTGCCGCCCATAATCTTTCATTAAAATCTGAAAATCCACTTCCTGTTTTTTTTTCTGTTAAATTCTCAGATTAGGTCTGTCTGAGGTATTGGGCGTGGCTAATATACTTAGCCACACCCCTCCAACTGTCAGTTTAGACAACAAACAGAAATGATGGGGAGGAGGAGGTGTTTGTTAGGTTGTAATAACTCTTCTAAAACCCTTTTCCCGATCTTTCTGAATGAAATGCCTACTTTTCTACATCCAATCAGCTTGCAGTGGAAAAAACAAGCCACCCCCACTGTTTCCTCATTTAATATTCCGTTTCTCTAGGAACTGCATCACAATACGAAAAAAAAAAAATGGTCGCAGCTTCCGGTTCATGCGGACTTTAAAATTGAATCCATGTTGGTTTTGTCCATATTTGACTCAACATTGGGTTAACACAACCCAGCATTTTTTGAGGGAGTAGTTTGACTAAAACCTAGGACCCACTATGCGATTTTTACTAATCTTTTTTACGACTGTACGAACATGATCCCTGTGTCACACTGTGAGATCTCAGTTGTCATAATGTCAGACTGAAGGACAATCAAGACGCGTCAAACACAGACAAGCAAGACTAATATGGAGATTTACATCATAAATCCATGACACAGTAACCAGCCTTCTGATATGATACTTCACAGCCTTACTGTACCATACCCTTCCCTCGCCACTTCGACTATCAGTGATTTAGGGCGGAGCTATCAGTTCTTTAATGCGGGGCTATCAGTGCTTTAGGATGGGGATATTAATTCTTTAGGGCAGGGCTAGCTGTCCTTTAGGGCGGGGCTATCAGTGCTTTAGGATGGGGATATTAATTCTTTAGGGCGGGGCTTTCAGTCCTTTAGGGCGGGGCTAGCTGTCCTTTAGGGCGGGGCTATCAGTGCTTTAGGATGGGGATATGAATTCTTTAGGGTGGGGCTATTGTTTTTTTTTAGGGCGCCCTAACAGCGCATGTCTCATTTTTGCACTACTTTTGTCAGGAGTGGTTCAAACGAATGATACAATTATATCTGTAAAATTTATTTCTATGTTCTCGTCATCATTGAGCATCTGAAAACATTCTGCACCATAGGGTGTCCTTTCTCCATTCTTTCAACAATCCAATTGGTTCTCAAAGAATGAAATCATGCACCGCCCTACATTTGTTTCTCATTTCAGAAACCGTTTCAATCAGATGTATGTCACGATAGGGGAAAAAGGACAATCTTAACTTACGTTTCATGCCGTCTTTAATACTGAGCAATTGTATTTTTATGTCAGCTAATTTTATATACTTTAGTAAAAATGTAAAAATAACTTGTTCTTTCAGGTCCTGCCAAACCATCTCAGTAGGCTCAAAATTTGATCAACAGATGGTCAAGCATTCTCCTAAAGATCTGTCTGGTGTATGCCTACATGTCATCCAGGTCAGCAAAACAAATATAATTACACTATCTCCATCATGATTCAGTCAAATTTGGTGAAGGAAAAATCATGGTTTGGGGTTGCATTCAGTATGGGAGCATGCGAGAGATCTGCAGAGTGGATGGCAACATCAACAGCCTTAGGTATCAAGACATTTGTACTGCCCTTTACTTTACAAACCACAGGAGAGGGCAAATTCTTCAGCAGGATAGCGCTCCTTCTCATACTTCAGCCTCCACATCAAAGTTCCTGAAAGCAAAGTAGGTGAAGGTGCTCCAGGATTGGCCAGCCCAGTCACCAGACATGAACAATATTGAGCATGTCTGGGGTAAGATGAAGGAGGCATTGAAGATGAATCCAAAGAATCTTGATGAACTCTGGGAGTCCTGCAAGAACGCTTTCTTTGCCATTCCAGATGACTTTATTAATAAGTTATTTGAGTCATTGCAGAGATGTATGGATGCAGTCCTCCAAGCTCATGGGAGTCATACACAATATTAATTCTTTTTCCACTGCACCATGACTTTATATTCTATACTGTACATTATTTCTGTTATATGACAAGACTTTTGTCTAAGCAAAGTCAGACCTTACTGTCCTAATTAAATAATTAAAAATCAAGGATTGATCATATTTTATTTAGGTAAAATAAGAGTAATCTAGAGGCCTTTGCCTTTCATATAAGCCACTTCTGATACCAAATGATCAACTAGAAGTCAAGGTATCATTTGTTGTTCCTAAAACTTGGATAGGTCGACAAGACTTTTGTCAGGTAGTGTATATTTTTTATACACAAGTCATGAAAACACTGTCATTGATTTTTTCTTTTGTTTTGTTTTTATTGTCATTCTCTCCCATTCACTGCTCTCTAAATTTACCCAACTATGATGACTTCCGCTGCTGAGAAACCCGGAAATGTAAAAAGTGTCTATTCCCACACACATTCTCTCCACCCTATATTTCTTTAAATCTGTCTCATACTGAGATTCCAACTCTCAAAGACAGCCAGTGTCAGCTTTTGTTCCATCTGTCTCATTTACATACACAGACACTGCAGGCCAATCAGACTCCGAGAATCTGAATTGAGGGTGTGTGAATGGCAGTGAGTGAAAGTGTGAGAACAGAAGGAGAGAGCCAGCAGTACATTACTTCTGCTTCAATGGATATGAGGTTCCCACAATTGCCTGAATGCAGCCTTACACCCGTGTGTGCCTACTTTGGAAATAAAACCCCGGTGCTAGACAGGCCTATTGATTTGCCACTGAAAACATCCACTAAAGCTTTCTCCGACCACCCTGTGTGAGTCTAATATTTTTAGATATGGTAAAAATGACAAAACAAATGTTTGTTCTAAAGTTTTATGAACTAAAGTTCTTGATATTGCAAGGGAACTCTGCAATTACTTTAATCAGTGTTTGGTGTATTATGAACTCGGAATGTCAGAATTACTTTCTAACAGAGGTTACATGTGCTGGTGAAGAGGTTTGCACTGACTGTGGGCTATATGTTGCGTGTTGTTTTTGAACCCATATAAGGACTAAATGTATGCTGTGTGTAGTTTTTCTGTAATTGGTAACATATCGGAGACTGTAAGGGTCTGTATGTGTTCATATATGTTGCATTTATTTATTTATTTTATATAATTGCAGACCTTACAGTAGGCTATTTTGCACCATCGTTGATCTGCAGTTATAATTAAATCATGTTATTATGTTATAAGGGATTACTTTTCATTGAATTTCTATGGAATTTAATTACAGTTACTTATAAAAAACAAATTTAAATATTACATTTAACATTACATTAGTGTTGTCAAAAATATCGATGTATTGATGAATATCGATACTAAAATATTTAAAATGATACAATCTTGCTTTTGGTTAGTATCGATATTGACTTTGCTCTCTCGCACTCTCTCTTCTCACCAGCAGGGAGATTAATAATTAATAATAATATTAAGATTTTTTCACTTTTGCTTTTATCAGAACTTAAGATGAGATAATGAGATTGCAGTAATACATTTTTTTTGTAATTTATTCCCTTTTAGACTTAAGGACTGCTGACGTATAAGCATTTTTATATTATATGGTTTAGTTATTTTTTCCCTTTTTACTTCATTTGCATACATTTAATGTTGCGCAATTTGTTTCCCACAGTATCGAAAATGGTATCGAATATCGAAGTTGGAAATTCCACCGTGACAACACTGTATTACATTATATAAATTCATTCATTCATTTTCCTTCGGTTTAGTCTCTGATTTATCAGAGGTCGCCACAGCGGAATGAACCGCCAACTATTCCAGCATATGTTTTATCAGCGGATGCCCTTCCAGCTGCAACCCAGAACTGGGAAACCCCCATACACTCTCATATTCACACACACACTCATACACTACGGCCAATTTATTAAATTCACCTATAGCACATGTGTTTGGACTGTGGGGGAAATCGGAGCACCCAGTGGAAACCCACGCCAACACGGGTAGAACATGCAAACTCCACACAGAAATGCCAACTGGCCCAGCCGAGACTTGAACTAGCGACCTTCTTGCTGTCAGGCTAACCACTGAGACACCGTGCTGCCACATTATATAAATTCACATCATTCATTCATTTTCTTTTCGGCTCAGTCCCTTTATTAATCTGGGGTCGCCACAGCGGAATGAACCGCCAACTTATCCAGCATATGTTTTACGCAGCGGATGCCCTTCCAGCTGCAACCCATCACTGGGAAACACCCATACACTCCAAATCACACACATACACTACGGACAATTTAGCTTACCAAATTAACCTATACCGCATGTCTTTGGACTGTGGGGGAAACCGGAGCACCTGGAGGAAACCCACGTCAACACGGGGAGAACATGCAAACTCCACACAGAAATGCCAACTGACCCAGCCGAGGCTTGAACCAGCGACCTTCTTGCTGTGAGACAGCGCTACTCACTGCACCACCGCGCCGGCCTACTTTAATTATATTATTTATAAAAATGTATTATTTATTATTCTTTATCATTCTAAGCTAAAAGTCCTGCTTGGCTAAAATGTAAAAAAAACTTTTATTTTAAAATGTTTATTGTCTATTTAGATTTATAAATAACGAATTTTAAATAGTATCGAGTGAAGTAATTAAATGACTAATTATGTAAAATTTCAGACATAGTAATTAAAAAATACATATTTAAATACAATTTGAATGATGTCATTAAAAACTAGTAATTAATTACTTGTTTGAAGTAACTTACATGACTGCAATACAAGTTAGCATTATTAGTTAGCTGATCTGAAATCTATAATTTAACCCCAGTGTATCTACAGCCTCGTTATTAATGATTAATACAGCTACTGTATGTCTGCTCTGTCCATGCATGGTACTGACCTTTACCATTTTCGACCTTTCTTTTTTTCATGTGGACATAATCATTCTGATCCCTTCAAACATTAGATTAGGGACATGCATTCATCTGGCTGACGTGGAATTATTATTCTGCGAGAGGTCAAGCATAAAGCGGCTTAAAGAACAGACCCAATTGGAGTCAGTGGTTGGATAATATAAGATAGCGATGAGATCTGAGCACAGCAGTGATGCTAACATACCTTAATGATGAAAATGAAAATTCTGTCAGCATTTACTCTTCCTCACGAGATATGAGTTTCCTTATTCCGTTGAACACAAAAGAAGATGTTTTGAAGAATGCTGATGACTTCCATAGTATTGTTTTCCTATTATGGAAGTCAATGGCTACTATCAGCCAGCATTTTTCAAAATATCTCCTTTTGTGTTTGACAGAAGTAAGAAACAAGTGAAGGGTGCGTAAACGATGACAGAATTTTCATGTTTGTGTGAACTATCCCTTTAAGAATCTAGATTAGTATGTAAATCTACATTATATATAAAACCTCTTATATAATAAATGATGACAATATATTAGTATGAAATTTCAAAACATACCAATCAATATTAGATTGATATAGATAGAAATCTAAATAGGAGATATAGATGATATTGATATAGATAGAATATTGATGATTGAATATAGATGATGATATTGAT
>CAIGQV010016226.1:5256333-5269746 GCA_903798115.1 Danio jaintianensis | reverse complement strand
GACAACTTGTGACATGCTCCCTATGTTGTTTACCATGATACTTTGAATATTCGGTCTGATATCACATGCAAGTATGATCTAAAAAAACAACATTAGCACTATTTAATTGACTGTGAACTTGATTTAAAGGTCGAAGAAGTGCAGTTAAAGGGATAGTTCATCCAAAAATGTAAATTCTGTCGTCATTTACTTTTCCTCAAGTGGTTCCAAAGCCTTTATGAGTTTCTTTTTTTCCTGTTGAACACAAAATAAGATATTTGGAAGAATGTTGGAAACCATTGACATCCATTAGGGCTGCACAATAAAGTTGGTGTTATATTCGCACATTTGTTCAGTGACAACTTGTGAAATGCTCCCTATGTTGTTTACCATAGTACTTTGAATATTCGGTCAGTTATCACATGTAAGTATGATTTGAAAACAACATTAGCACTATTTAGTTGACTATGAACTTGATTTAATCAACTGTCTTGTATTGTCATTGGCTGCTAATATAAATTTCCCTATTTAGAATTTGCAAAAAATATTTTTGTAAATTTATTATTAAGGAGAAAGTCTGAATGAGCGAATATAAAACCAACTTTACCTCAATCACAATAAATCGTTTCAACATTGATTTCGCAATGTGCAAATCTGCAATAGTTGATTTGGGTTTATAATTAACCAGAAACAGTTCAGAACACATGCGAAGTTGAACCCTAATAAAGTGAAATAAATATATATATTCTTTATTTATATATATATATTTTTTTCTGTCATCGCATTTTTGCACAAGAAATACTAAAATGTATAGCTTTAACAAAGATGAATTGTACTTAAGTCAAGTCAAGTTGAGCTTTGTCATGTTTGGAGTGAAATGTCGTGTCTGGCAGGACCACGGTGCTACATAAATAAACATAATCATAAATATGAACGCAACACTGGATGTAAGAGCTATTTTAAACCTATATAACTGACATACCGGAGCAGTAATCTAATTATATTACCTACTAACTGTACATATACTATACAAACTAAAACTATACACATAACCTAAGTAATACTATACAAGTACTTTAGACATAACAATATTGTGCAAGATATTATGCATATTTTAAGGTTGAAGAAAACAAGTAGTGCAACATGATTAGTGGTACATTCCCAAGCAAACATTGTTCTTCTTATTGAGTGCTTGTAAGATGGAGTTTAAGTAAAGTGTCTGGAGCATATGGAGAGAAGAGTGTTTCTACGGGTGGTTTGTACAGCCCACTCACCTGTGTGAAGCACATTCAGAAATGCACAGTGTTATGAGATATGGAGTGATTGTAGGAAAGTGTCTTTTAATTGTTTATACAATGAAATTAGTGCTGCTTAATTATTTATACAACAAAGACTACAGTAGTCAACATGAAGTGGATCAATTAGTTTTTTCCTAAAACAAGAATGAGTGTCTTTTATGAAAGGATTTAATCCACTTCAGATGTTGAATACCGTATGCAGTGTTATTTTACATTGTAATAAATACTGCTCTCTTCAGAAAACCATAAGCACTGTTTATTTCATTTGTATCTTCGCTCTATTGTATTTATTTATGCTTGTAATTTGTTCATTATGTTTTATGCAGATGCACTGCCTACCAATCGAGTCCCTGCTCGAGTTATTTAAACCAACTTGTGAAATTTTATTCATATCGCAATATACACTACCTGACAAAAGTCTTGTCGCCTATCCAAGTTTTAGGAACAACAAATAATAACTTGACTTCTAGTTGATCATTTGGTATCAGAAGTGGCTTATATGAAAGGCAAAGGCCTCTAGATTACGCTTATTTTCCCAAAATAAAATATGATCATGCCTTGATTTTTAATTATTTAATTAGGACAGTAAGGTCTAAAAAAACCAAATAGCTATTGTAATTTTTGGGTGAACTGTCTCTTTAATGTAACCGGAAAATGCATTAAAGTAGAACATAGTAAAAATATTGAAAACAAGTATATTATTTTCATCAGATTAAACATCCATCCTCAGCAAAGATGTGGCTTCCGGAAAGCTCAGAGACCATCAGAAAGCAAAAGAGGTATGCAAGAGACAGAAGGTGAGGCAGGGGGACAAAACCATGCTGTGCCACCCAAGCCTGTGCCCCCTATGCCACCCAGAAGACCACATCAACTCTTCAGACCCCTGGTGTTCACGGTGGGGGTAAGTTTTTTTTTTTTTACACTGCTAGACTCCAATAATGGGAAACCTGTAAATGTCAGATCCTTTTTCAATTATTTACTTACTCGCTCTTTCTTTCTCAGACACACACAAAGTCATGTTTATTTTCAGGATGGGATAAGTCGTGTAAATTGGTTAAATCTCAAATAATAAATAAAAGTAGAGTAAAACTAGCTTGTCATTATATTAGTCTGTCCATAATGGGTGTTACTGGTGTCATTTGCAGTTTGGTTCCCTTTGTAGTGTTTCATCTGGTGCTTCCTGTATCACATTCCTAGTTAATTCCACACTGTAAAAAAAAATGCTGTAAAATTTACAGTATCACTGGCAATTTTTGGTTGCCAGTAATACTGTAAAATTTACTAGCGCACTATAAATCAATAATTACAATTGTGCTGTAAAACTATAGAAAAATTGTCAACCCAGACTCATTCTGAAAATGTACCCCTATATACACTTCTGGAGAGCACCAAATATGTCCCAGGAGGTACTTTTTTTGCAGTTTTTGTTTTCGCAAATCCACCAGAGGCCGCTGTGTATGCTTTTTGAGATCTCAAATGTCTATTCTGTGTTATTTTCAATTCAGTTTAATTCAATTCAAGTTAATTTGTATAGCGCTTTTTACAATATTGTTTCAAAGCAGCTTAACAAAAGGTGCACATTCTAACAAAAGGTGTTTGCATTTTATTGCATTACAATCAAATATAAGTTATTATATACATATGTCTATGTGTACATGTTTAATGAAGTGTATTTGTTTATTAAGTGTATGTGTTGTCCTGGAAGTCCTCGATGGTTGGGATTATCTCTTCACAGGTCTTGGATCACATCAATAGTGCTGCACAATTTCTAGAGGCCTTGGGATGAGTATCCCCAGGAGGAAATATAGAACAAAGAAAACAATTAGCATAGCTGCTGGTCATAATATATTTGAACATGAGATATTAAACATCAATGCAAAAATGAAGTGCTGTAAAAGAAAATAGCAGTTGTATAACCAAACATAGAAACAAACATGTAAAGCATATGAGTATTTCTAACAAAATGTCTGTTGCATTAAGACAGAAGGAGTGTATCCTACAGGTGGTTGTCAAGCCCACTCACCTGCATGGAGCACAGTCATGCATCATACCGTTATGTGATGCATTGTGTATGCTTTACTAAAAAGATATTATCAGGAAGACTATTCCAGAGTTTAGGAGCCATAAATAAGAAGGCTCTACCTCCTTTAGTGGACTTTGCATCTTTATTTTGTGGTTGCATACAATTTGTAGATCTAGGTAGTTCTAACATCATTTCAGTTCACAGGCTGCTCTTTCGGCGCAGCTGCCATCTTGCAGTATGAATCAGTAAAGTCGCGAGTGCAACTAGCCATAGAGGAGGCTAAAGAAGAGAAGCGGGATACACTTCTGGAGGTAAAAAAAAAACAATATTAGTTTAAAATGAGCCACATTTTAGGCTCAAAAGATACCATTCATGTTCATTGCACTGGATTTCCTGCAGGGTCACGACACAACATACTGGCACAACTGGTGGAATCAGCTGTCCAACTTCCAGAAGCAGGTGATTCTGCTCATATCTGCGGTCGATGATTTTTGGAGTGGTCTCAGTGAGGGACAAAAAACAGTCACAGGTTGGTATATTCTCAAGTTTTGAGTTCTGTTACTGTTTTGGGTCACACTATATTTTAATATCAACATTAAAGTAGTAGTTTAGTTTCTGGTTTTTCAACTCACGCTATTGACAAACCATTAACTAGGGCTGTGTGATTAATCGAATCGCAATCGCAATTTGAAACGTTGCGATTAGCTAATCGCAAGTGGCTGCGATATGAAATATATATTATTTGATTTCCCCCACCCAGAGCAAATGCGTGACTGCCGTCTGTGTGTGATAGTCTTACTAGCCAATTGAATGAGCACACTTTCATTCTGCCCAATCAGAATTGTGCAACAGAACAATGCGGACGCCCACAATAAAAAACAAACAAACAGGAAAGCGCAGACGAGTGGGATGATGGCGTCTACTGCTTCAGAAGCATTAACAGATGAATTAATATTTTAAAAAAACAGCACGTCGGTAATATGGGAATATTTCGGTTTTAAAGTCACGGACACCAAACAAAAACCGGTCATTTGTAAGAGCTGTCGAAGAATTGTTGCCAGCACCAGGAAATACAACCAGCACCTAAAAAAGCACCACAGGCGCCCATATGAGGAGCGTCTTGCTAAAAAGTCAACTAAAGTATTGCCAGTGACACTCAATCTAGTAGCAAGCAACAGCGAAGTACAAATTCAGTTGTGTGTGGCTGTTACACCATATGAAAAAACATCACGAAGGCACCAGGAAATAACTAACCCCATAACTCACGAACTCGCTAAAGACACGGTGCCTTTTAATGCAGTGACCAAAGAGGGATTTAAAAACCCCTTCCAAATGCTGGATAGGAGATATACACTTCCGTCTCACACATATTTTGCCATTTTGCAGTACCACAGCTGTACGTTGAATGTTGTGATATTTTGTGTAGCATCTGTGATAATTATTTTGTTTTTTAGACAATATAAGCTACAGAAAGGCTCTTATCAGCCATGTTTGTTTGCTGAGTGTTCTGTATTTTTATAATTCTTATTTTTTTGTTACTATCTCCCTAATTTGAGTTGAACTTAAGGCCACTTTATTTGTTCTTACCGTTTGCTCTAGAGAAAAAATTTAATGTTTAATTTCTGAATATTTAAAAACAAATTTGAATAAATGTTGGAGTAAGTTATTATCTTTCAGTTTCTTTTTTTAACTAACAATCACTTGATTTTAGCAATAAGAAGCGGATACAGATACAGATTATTGAGCTGAAACTTGACTACAAAATTAAATCGCAAATCAAATCGAAATCGCAATATCTGTGAAAAAAATCGCAATTAGATATTTTCCCCAAATCGCACAGCCCTACCATTAACTAAGACATTTACCTTAATAAACTACTAATTAGCTGCTTATTAATAGTTAGTAAGGTAGTAGTTGGGTCTAGGTATTGGATAGGATTAGGGATATAAAATAAGATCATACTTGGTAATAAACAGTTAATATCTTAACAATAGGCAGGTAGTAAGCCAGTAGTAAATGGTGTGAATTGTTACTCAAACTAAAGTGTTAGCCTGTTTTGTTATTAGGCATCATAGCTCTAAACACTGTGGTCCTGTGTTGTTGGAGAATTCCTTCGATGCAACGCTTTTTAGTCAAGTACTTCACATCTAACCCTGCCTCCAGTAAGTAAGTGCTTCACTGAGATGTTGTTATTATTATAATCGAGGTTATTATAGATTTGCATTTTCATTTTTCGATTTCAGCTTTTTAAAATTTGCTTTACATTTCAGTTTAGTTTTAGTTCGTTTCATTCATGGTTTTGTTACTTTTTATTTTTTATTTTGTGAACACGTTTATATTTAGTTTTCATATATTTAGTTTCAGTTTTAAAAGTTCTAGTTTAACAGAATTAACAGAACAGTCCAATGTCGTTTAGTACTTGCACAGCTTACATTAACTCTTGTTCAAAACTTTTAGTAATAAAAATAATATAATTGTTTGAAAAAAAACTCTGAATCCAAAACCGTAGAAATGCAACGAATAAAAGTAAAAATTATGAAGAATTCAGACAATCTTCTTTATATTAAAGATGTATAAGTAGTTATACATGTCTAGTTTAAATTTGGCAAATGAAGAAAAGTTAATTAGCTTTATAGAAAAGTTGTTTTTGTATATAATCGTGCGCTTGAATGATGCGTTTGGCTGTATAAGCGCCATCTACTGGTGTTTCTCTAAACAGCCAAAGGTCAAATTGTCCACAAAATGAAGGCTTATTAGTTTTAAAAAATGATTATTGATTTTTTTTGCTCATTATTATTTTATTTTGGTTGGTTTTTTCAGTGGCTTTTGTTAGTTTCAGTTATTTTTAGTTTTTCATTTATTGTGAATTTTGTATTTTAATTCAGTTAATAAAAATGTTTTTTTGTTGTTGTTTTTTTACCAATTTTTAGTCTTAGTTTTGTTTACTGAAATAATCTTGATTATTACTTTTAAAGTGATAGATAATATAGTAATTAATTTAATATGTTATAGACCTACCACACTCAACTAACTTTTTTCTGCAGAACATAAAAAAGATTAGAAAAATAGCTAATTTTTTTTTTTTTGTTTGTACCATGAATATCAGTGGTGTCCAATGTTCACTGTATGGCCAAAACAATGAAAATATATATTTTAAAAAATATCTTTTGTGTGAAGAGAAAAATATACAAGTCATAGTTTGGAATGACAATATTATAGGGCTAATAATATTGACTTTAAAATGGTTTTTAGAAAATGAAGAACTGCTTTTGTTCTAGCTGAAATAAAACAAATAAGACTTTCTCCAGAAGAAAAAATATTATCAGAAATACTATGAAAAATTCCTATTTGATATATTTGAAAAAGAAAAAAAAATTCACAGGAGGGCTAATCATTTTGACTTTAACTGTACTTTTGGCTTGTAACCACAATTTTTAGCCAGATATTACTAGATATTTTCACCCTCTATTGTTCTCTTTCAGAGACGCGTTGCCTTCCCATGGTCCTCTCTTCTTTTAGCCATTACTCAGTCATTCACATGGTGGTCAACATGTATGTGCTGTGGACTTTCTCTTCTAGCATAGTTTCTCTGCTTGGAAGAGAGCAGTTTCTGGCCCTTTATCTTTCCGGAGGTATAATAAGCACCACTGAATTATCTGTATTTATTTTTTACAGTTCTGGTCAAATATAATTTAAAAGATGCATTTTTTTATCCCTAGGTGTTATCTCAACTTTTGTTAGCTACGTGTTTAAAACAGCTACTGGTCGCTTGGGACCGTCACTTGGAGCGGTGAGTTTCCTGCATCTGTTAAGTGTTATATACAACGGGGAAAATAAGTATTCAACACGTCACCATTTTTCTCAGAAAACATATTTCAAAAGGTGCTGTTGACTTGAAATTTTCCCCGGATATGGGTAACAACCAAAGAAATCCATATATGCAAGGAAAATAAATCTAATTAGTTTACAAATGAAGTTATGTGTAATAAAATGAAATGACACAGGGAAAAAGTATTGAACACATGAAGAAAGGAAGGTATAGAAAGGCAGTGAAAGCCCAGACAGCAGCTAAAATCTCTCAGTAGTTCTTCAACAACTCTGCCCTTCCTCAGTGTAAATTAATATTAGCTGCTTCAGTCCAACATCTACATTATCAGGAGGATGAAGATGAAACCAGGGTGGACATTTCAGCAAGACAATGATCCAAAACACAGCCAAGGAAACTCTCAAATGCTTTCAGAGAAATAAAATCAAGCTGTGGAATGGCCCAGCCAATCACCTGACTTGTATCCAAAAGAAAATACTAAATAAAGATCAGATTTGATAGACGAGACCCACAGAACCATTAAGATTTTTACACTCTGTTGAAGTCTGTGAGAAACTCACACTTGAGCAATGCAAATGACTTCATTCTCCATATGAAAGGAGTCTTTAAGCTGCCATCACCAAAAAAGCCTTTTATATAAAATATTAATTACGTTTCA
This sequence comes from Danio jaintianensis, assembly GCA_903798115.1. NCBI lineage: Eukaryota > Metazoa > Chordata > Actinopteri > Cypriniformes > Danionidae > Danio > Danio jaintianensis. The sequence goes on along the minus strand of CAIGQV010016226.1, from coordinate 5,261,962 downwards.
GTACTTTTCTCCATGTGTCATTCCATTGTTATTACACATGACAAATTTTTCAGATTTCTTTTGTTTTGTTATATTTTTATGTTTCTATTGTTTGGGTTTTTACCAAAATCTGGGTCAATTCCATGTCAACAGCTCCTTTAGAAATATTATTCCCAGGAAAAAACATGACGTGCTCAATAATTATTTTCCCCGCTGTATAAAAAAAAAGCAAATTATGGGTTAGTTAAATCAATGTGTATTGGTCTATGCAATGTCCAAAGCATGCTCAAATCCACAATGTAATACCAGCATCATAGGTATTTGCATCTAAAAGAAAACAAACATTTTCCACAACTTATACCAAAATAAAATTGAAGACAAACATAATGAACCAACAAATGCACTTCTTATAATAACACCCTTTGAAAAAAAGCTCCTTTAAAGGTCTCATGAAGTGCATTGAAATGTGATTTGTTTATTCGATGTTTGACGTAATCTCAACTGAAACACAAAGACAGGGCGGGACATATTGTAGCTCCTGCTCTTTTTAAAAACCGCCAATAGCGTTTTGTTTTTATTGCAGCTCTGCCAGTGAGAGTGGTTGAGATCAAGCACATCAAATGAAACTCAAGTTATAAGCATCTTGAAATAGGCGGGACATGTCAGATACTACTAGAGCATATTTGATTGGTGAAGATTGATGAGAAACTGAAGGATGTCAAAAGGCGATGTCAAAGAAATCGTTGATCCATTTAGGCGGAAGTGACAAACTGCAGGATTTGGGTGTTTATATCAGGTGCATATCTTCTAAATGCTAATTTTGTCACTGTTTTGGAGCACACTAGCTTATAGATATCCTTAAGACTAACATACTGATGATACTAACATCTAAAAAATGTTCACAGAACCTTTAAAAATAGGCATTTCAACTGATGTTTTTACTGCAGATATGTTTACAAGTACATTTAGTCATTTAACTAATGCTTTTATCCAAAACAACTTACAAATGAGTAATGCGTCAAGCAGTTTAAAGCGTCATAAAGACAGTACTCACATCATGCTTCTGGTTTTGTTAGAGTATTCCTGAAAAGTACAAGCTACAGTAGGTAGGGTTTAAGTAAAGATTTTCTTTTATTGTTTACGTTGTAGTATGTAAGTATTTATGTAATTATGAGTTTTTAGGTGGCTTTTGAACATTGCCAGTAAATCAGTAGTCTGCATGGGATTAGCAGGTTCATTCCACCAGTGAGGAACAGTAAATAAAAAGGTTCTGGAAAGTGATTTAGAGCCTCTCTATGATGGTACCCTGAGGCAGCGCTCATTTACTGACTGCAAGCTTCTGGAAGAGGTGCAAACTTGTAGTCTTGTGATAAAATGCTGTCAACTAAGCATGTGCCTGAAGCTGAATACCTCATTCAGAAAGGCACAGATAATGACTTCAAAACTAATGATAAATTCTTCTGGAACAGAAAAAAAATATTTGGCAGACATACTTTTTTGTGTTTGCTTGATTAAAGGTGAGCAAGGGCAAGCACAGTAAACATGAACCTCTAAAATCACCATGCGATAATAAGGATAGCACAAAACAATTCGTTTTGTTTTAATTAAAATATGTGTAAGTAAATAAGTGAATTGGATGAACTAAATTGGCCATAGTGTATGAGTGTGTGGGAATGTGAGAGTGTATGGGTGTTTCCCAGTACTGGGTTGCAGCTGGAAGGGCATCCGCTGTGTAAAACATATGCTGGAATAGTTGACGGTTCATTCCGCTGTGGTGGACCCCTGATAAATAAGGGACTAAGCCGAAGGAAAATGAATGAATGAATGTGTAAGTAAAACTTGTAAGAAAAATAACAAAATCTATTCCACGCATGCTTAAATGAAACGTTAGATGAAAACTTATGAAGGGAACAGAAACGTATTTAAAACTGGGCTAACAAACATCCAGTTCAAACACTACCAACCATTTCCAGAATTATGCAAATATATGCATTATGGACCAAATATAATATAATATGGACCTATAATGCAATAATCACTTTTATAAAGGGTTTAAACACAGTTGTGGGGCGACACTGTGTGAATATAACCAAAAAAAACATGAAGTAAATACAAAAAAAAGTTACAATCTCATCTAAAGTCACATTATATTATTATAACTGTATTAAAAAATGTCTTACTAGGTTAAAATCAAATATAATCACGTAAGTTATAAAGCCCTCATGAAGTGAGTATTGGTTTGTGTCCTGTAGTCAGGCTCCATCATGACAGTACTGGCCGCAGTCTGCACCAAGATACCAGAGGCCAGACTGGGAATCGTCTTGCTTCCTATAGTCAGCTTCAGTGCTGGAAATGTAAGCGGGTGTGCAGAATAATTCAAGTTTATCTTATCTTGTGAATGCGTGGAGTGAGATTATCGCTATGCTTTTGTATGTTTTAGGCTTTGAAAGCTGTTGTAGCTCTGGATACCGCCGGTCTACTTTTGGGCTGGAGGTTTTTTGATCACGCAGCACATCTTGGTGGAGCTCTGTTCGGAGTGTAAGTGTCTTGTGGTCATTACCATTGATTTGAACAGGTTTACTACAACAGACACTCTATAGGAGTTTTGAAGAATAGCACTATTCAAATTTTTAATGTGTGCATACTTAAAAGGATAGTTCACCCGGCAAAAAAGAAAATTCTGTTATCATTTAATCACACTTTACGTCTTTCAAACCTTTTTTCTATCTTTTTTTAAACACAAATAAATGATATTTGGAAAAATGTCAGAAAGCTGTAACCATTGACTTCCATACTATTTGTTTTTAGTGACTATAGAAGTCAATGGTTACAGGTTTTTAGCTTTCTTCAAAATATCTTCTTTAGTGTTCGACAGATTAAAGAAACCCATAAAGGTTTAGAACCACTTGAGGGAAGGTAAATAGTGAGTACATTTTTATTATTGAATGAGCTATCCTTTTAACCCTCAAGCTTCCCTTAGGACATTTTTGTCCAAAATCATTTTATTTATTTATTATTAATTAATTAATTTATTTATTTATTTAAATAGTTCCCTTAATGAGCAGATCAAGGCATGGCAACTTTTTCTAAGTTTCCCATGTGAACACACACACAAAAAAAATCAGGACTCAATTCAACAATGTTTAGTGGTTGAAAACAAAAAATCAATCCTTCCCTTTAGACAAAAAAAGAGCCACCCATGGGAAATGGATGGTAAATGCTAAAATTCAAAGCATTTTTTTATTATTTGTCCAATAAAATCCATGAATCCAACACAATGCAGATAAAATATATACCTAAATATATCAAATAAAAAGTCAATACATATATATATATATATATATATATTTTTTTTTTTTTGAGTGGTTCACTTTACCACTTCTGAGTGGAGACTTTTTGGCTACTAAGTTTCCCACTTGAACACACACTAAAAAGAGGACTTGATTCAACAAAGTTAAGTCTTCTTTAACTCCAACTGCGTAATTTGTGCCATAGGAAATGAATAGGGGATTAAAAAAGCATTAATATATCATAAAAAAAAATACACAAATTGATCGATTTTATTTTATCAAAGACAGTGATATGACATTTGTTAAAAACACTCCAAACCTTTGTGGACAAAAATGTCCACGAGGGAAAGATTTAGGTTTACAATACAGGGGATGCTTAAGGGTTAAAAGGGGTAGTTTACCCAAAGCTGAAATTTACTCACCATTTATTAACCCTTAAGTAGTTTCAAACCTGTAACATTTGCTATTTCTGTTTAACCATTGTCAGTGGCTACTGGTTTCTAACATCCATCAAAATACATTGTTTTGTGTTCAAAAGAAGAAAGAAACTGAGTGAAGGGTTTGAAGTGAAGGGGAAATTAAAGGATGGCAGAATTTTCATTATTAGGTGAACTATCACTTTCGGGATTTGGACTTTGTTCGATTGATTTATTTCCCCCTCATTTCTCCAGGTGGTACATTGGATATGGCCATGAAATGATCTGGAGGAAGCGTGAACCACTGATAAAAATTTGGCATGAACTAAGGAGCAAGTCATCCGGCAGACCCGGACCAGGTGGAGGTGGTGGTTAAGTTTAGGATTGTTCATTTACCGCAAGATCTGAACCCTACAGATGGAAGTGCAGATGCTCACCACACCAAAGAGCCATTTTCTGTCTCGAACTGTTGTCAGATAACATTAGTCTATAGTTGTTAAAAACTATCCTGCTTTAAAGATTAAATGTGCATTTATTATATATTTCGATGTTCTGAATAGCAAAATGACTATTAAAATAAGCTAATGACCACTTTTTTCAGGAATATAATTACGTTTTTGCATTCCACGTGTTTGCATCATTGCCTTAGAGTAAGAATTCTCCCCGTGTCATAATAAGACATAATAAGATAATTCTCGGAGTGATCATTTCAACCAGCGTGTATCGAATATAAATAAGCTTGAATTTGGAGGACGAAATCTGCTACACTGTTGCTGCAATACAATATTTGGTTCTGCTTAGTCAAGACAATGAAAAATAGATGCCTTAAAGGAAGTAAAACCCCCTAGCAGATCTCTACAGGTGGAGCTGGGGAGGAGGAGAGCTAATAATAAATGTTCATGATCACACAGTTTACTGGACTCAAACTAGAGTGTGCTTTATATGTGCTTATGTGAATTAGGATGAATGCATATGAATGTACCAATAGCTGATTGTTGGAGTTTGATGGCTGAACTATGTGTATATACAAGTGTGAGAGAGTCCTGTGATGGACTGGCCATCTCCCCAGGGTGCTTTCCCCTGCCCTAAATAATAAACTAGGATTGGGTCCAATTCTGTGACCCCAAAAGGCTCTAATGGCAAATGGGTGTATATACACTACCTGACAAAAGTCTTGTCATCGATCCCAGTTGTAAGAGCAACAAATAATAACTTGACTTCTAGTTGATTATTTGGAAAAGCGGCAGAAGGTCGATTTTTCAGATGAATCATCTGTTAAACTGCAACCCAATCATCACAAATACTGCAGAAGACCTATTGGAACCCGCATGGACCCAAGATTCTCTCAGAAATCAGTCAAGTTTCGGTGAAGGAAAAATCATGGTTTGGGGTTACATTCAGTATGGGGGCGTGCGAGAGATCTGCAGAGTGGATGACAACATCAACAGCCTGAGGTATGAAGAGATTTGTGCTGCCCAATACATTACAAACCACAGGAGAGGGCAAATTCTTCAGCAGGATAGCCCTCCTTCTCATACTTCAGCCTCCACATCAAAGTTCCTGAAAGCAAAGTAGGTGAAGGTGCTCCAGGACTGACCAGCCCAGTCACCAGACATAAACATTATTGAATTTATTTTGTTTATTGATTACATTATTGATTATTGATCAACTAGAAGTCAAGTTATTATTTGTTGTTCCTGAAATTTGGATAGGCGACAAGATTTTTGTCAGGTAGTGGAGTACCTGTCATCAGTCCTGTTTATGTACCATTTATGAACCTAATAATAATAATCAGTTAAAGGGATATATATATATATATATATATATTAGTAGTCTACATTTGAAGTGGATCAAAACTTTTAATCAAAGTTGTCCTAAAACTATTGAACAACACCTATATAGACGTATATATATATATATATATATATATATATATATATATAT
>CAIGQV010016226.1:5242357-5256233 GCA_903798115.1 Danio jaintianensis | reverse complement strand
TTTAGTCCCTTTATTCATCAGGGGTTGCCACAGCGGAATGAACCGCCAACTTATCCAGCATATGTTCTACGCAGCAGATGCCCTTCCAGCTGCAACCCAGTACTGGGAAACACCCATACACTCTCATTCACACACATACACTACGGACAATTTAGCTTATCCAATTCACCTATAGCGCATGTCTTTGGACTTGTGGCGGAAACCGGACCACCTGGAGGAAACCCACGCGAACATGGGGAGAACATGCAAACTCCACACAGAAATGCCAACTGACCCAGCCGAGGCTCGAACCAGCGACCTTCTTGCTGTGAGGCAACAGCGCTACCCACTGTGCCACTCTCACCTGTTTGTTCAGTTTTGTTATGCATCATCTGTGACTTGATCCAATTCATATCATGTATAGTTGTGGTGAGGGGGCGGGGCCGAAAGCCGTGGGAACGGAATGAGGCCAGCGCATAAGTGGATACACCTGTAGCGCACACCGGCCTCGAATCCCACGGAAGGAGCTCTGGAGTATAAGGGGAGGAACGATGGCAGAGGAGGCTGAGAGAGGTCTAGGCCTGGACACTTATGTTTTGTTTGTTTTGGTCTAGACGGCAGTCTCTGTGAGGAGCTGCCGTCCCTTTTATTAATAAATACTTTTTAAGTTTCGTCGGTTCTCCGCCTCCTTCTTCCCTTTGAACTTTATTACAATGGTGGTGTCATTTTGTCATTTCTTTCCCTGATAATTTTTTTTCAAAGTTTGAGTCCCCAATTTATATAGCCAATACTGTTCCCAGATGTGGAAAAATAGCTTTGCAAAACTAGAGCCAGTTAAAGATTTTAAGTTTTATTCTCATTGATGACTGAGTAAGGTTTTAATACATTTATTTCAGAAGCATTTTGGCTGTAGACTAGTGTTTTCTCTAGTTTTAAGAATGTTCCAAATGACATCTGACTTTTAACTGTAATGTTTCATTTACTTGTAATGTTTAATTGCACTTTAAATGTTTAACTGTAATGTTTAAAGTATAATTTAATGTGAAATGTTTAAAACTCAAACCTTACGGCATTGTTTGCTTCAATTCTTGTGGTTTTCTTTGAAAATACACAAAAATCTTGTAAATGTTTATTTTTTTATCTCAAGAATCATTTAACTTTTTACTAATTATCTGTTCTTTGATGAAAACTGCCACATTTAGTCTCTTTTCAGTAGCCTTAAGATAGTGTATTATTATTATTATTATTATTATTATTAATATTTTTAAATTGCAGAAATACAACACAAGCTTCAAATATGCAACAGCGTGTTAAAATCCCATTTGAAAGATATGAAATGTGCGGTTTTTGGGACATTTTCATGTTTCATGTGTGCTTTACATGTGTGATTTTAACATGTGATTGCTCATTTGAGTACAAATCATTGTATTTGTTCAGTAAGGGTGCAATAAGCGCTATATATAATTATAATTAGTCACTAGAATTTGTTCTCAAAATAATCATTCTGTCGAACCGGTTCCTTTTAGTTAACTGGATGAACTGGTTCCCCGAAGCATTGTTTTGTAATCAGTCAGTCTGACAGTTTGTGGCTGGAGGCAGCACAGGGCTACAACTCACTTTCAGATGTGCCTGACAGTCTCTCGGGCCCTGTTTACACCAACACGGCTATTTTCAAAACCACCTATAATATGTTATTTTATAAATAAAAAAATATTTATACAACAGTTCTGTCAGGTTCTTGAATCTGATTGGCTGATAGCCGTGTGATATTCTGCAAATAACAGCACTCGTCCCTTGTGTATTACTCTGCCCACATACAGCAACAAGCAGAGGACACTCTACAGTTTGACAAATATTGCTGCTGTTGGACAACGTAATGTACTTTTGAGGCTTTTTTAGTCGAGAATGTAGTTGTTTAGATTGCAACTATGCAGTTTATTTATAAGGATAGTGCCTGTTTTAAAATATTTATAATTTCTGAGAGACAGCGGTGGCCATTAGCCTGTCAGAATCAGAAAGAGCTTTATTGCCAGGTATGTTCACACATACGAGGAATTTGTTTTCGTGACAGAGCTTCTACAGTGCAACAGAATTACAGAGACAGGACAAAAAACATAATAAATATATTTTAAAAATAAAAGTAATAGTGAATGCAAATATACAAATTGACAAGTGTATGTACAGGTATATTACTATATACAACGTTATATGGCAGCTGTTATGTGCAAATTGGCATGTAAAGTATGTTGTTAAATAAGTGTTTATGTGTATAAAAAGTGTATAGCAGGTAGTGATGTTTGTTCCATAATTACTATCATCAAGTGTTCATGAGATGGATTGCCTGAGGGAAGAAACTGTTTCTGTGTCGGGCTGTTCTGGTACACAGTGCTCTGTAGCGTCGACCAGAAGGTAAAAGTTCTAAGAGGCAGTGTGCTGGGTGTGAGGGGTCCAGAGTGATTTTGGCAGCCCTTCTGCTTGCTCTGGATAAGTAGAGTTCTTGGAGAGTAGGGAGGGTTGTACCAGTGATTCGCTTAGCAGTCCGAACTATTCGACGTAGTCTTCGGAGGTCATTGAGCAGAGCAAAGACGTTGTCCATCCACAAGATGGCGACAGACGCGTCCATCCACAAGATGGCGACTTAGAAGATAAAAACTCTGTAATTTTAAACTACAGCTGATCAAATCATTATTAAACTGGTAAGTGAAATTCTAAGTCGATCTCTCTCTTTTGTATGTTGCAGTGCTGTATTTATACCATAGTAATTGTAGTGTATTAAGTGTGAGATGGGACTCGCATATCAGGAATGTATGTATTTTGTGTTGGCCACTCTTTGTATAACCCTGAGTTACTTTTTGGTTGGCCATCTGTTTCTAATGAGTCTCCTGTTTTCGTTACTGCAGACTAGTTCAGTAAACAGAAAGAAAGAAGAAATGCCCGCATGTATTTAGCGTTTTTCCTTATCGCAAACACAACAGTAATCTGGTAGTGTTTGCGTTGCTTTGGCTTTTTCAGGGTTAATTATTGTGATCTCCTGATTGCAACAGAGAAATACTGGGAAATCTCTGTAGACTGATGGCATTTCACGCCGTTCAGCCTTATAATCTTAAAATGTGAGCAAAATCACCTGTTATGTCATCACTTTAGACATTACGCTAGAGAATCATTCAAATACTAGCTCTAAAGTGATGTTTGTGAAGTACCAACGGTTCCTGCTGGTCTGACGTCAGCTGCAGATGTGAATGAACGGCGGAAGAAAGTAGTTCCTCAGACAAAAGGATTTTTGAGACTCTCCATGTTAGATTTTTTTAATATACACGATTGTGCCGTCGAAGTGTTGTATAAACGCAACGTAAAGTGCCGATATACAGCCATATCGCACTGCTACTCATGTTACATTGTTTACATATTATAGCTATATTATGGCTATCTTATAAAACCACCTATTTTCAAAACCACTATATGCAGTTTGGCCATTTGTCCGCACAAAAACAGTGTCAGGTGACTGAATGCGAAACGTTCTGAAGACTCCGGCCAGGGTGAAGATTTTAAGAAAGTCGCAGTGCGTGCTGTTTTCTCCTTTCTGATTGGCTAACACAGATTTATTGTAAAGCTTTTATTGGCTGCTGATTCGGCACGCCCTTGAATGTGTATCACTCAATTGTTGCTGCTTGCTCAAACCACCAGTTTAAAATGAGCTGAAACACCACAATTCTTGTCATTTCTTCATTCATTCATTTTTCTTCAGCTTAGTCTCTATTTCAGAGGTCGCCACAGCAGAATGAACTGCCAACTATTCCGGCATATGTTTTACACAGAGGATGCCCTTCCAGCCACAACCCAGTACTGGGAAACACCCATACACTCTCGCATTCAAACACACACTCATACACTACGGCCAATTTAGTTTACCCAATTCACCTGTACCGCATGTCTTTGGACTGTGGGGGAAACCGGAGCACCCGGAGGAAACCCACTTGGACACGGGGAGAGTCCCTGGCCCAGCCGGGACTCGAACCAGCGACCTTCTTGCTGTGAGGCGACAGTGCCGCCATGTCATTTCTTTAGACAATGTATTTGTTTTATGTTTTATGTTCAGCTCAGTTGCTACATGGGAAAAGAGGAGAAGAAGTGGATCTTGCGGCTTCAACACTTTAATATCAAAACTGGAAGAATATTCCATGCAACAGCTTCACATAAGTAAAGATAATACTGAACAAAATATTGAAGAGGCATGCACAGTTGAAAGCAAAATGATTAGCCCTCCTATAGTAATATCTCCAACATTATTATTATAATTATTTTCCAAATACTTCCCAAATGTTGTTTAAGAGCAGGACAAACACTTTCACAGAGTTTCCTATTATATTTTTTAATTCTGGAGAAAGTCTTATTTTTTATTTATTTATAGTTTGGCTGGAATAAAAGCAGTTTTAACATTTTTGAAAATGATTTTTATGGTCAATATTATTAGCCAACTTTTTTTTTTTATTGTTTTTGATTGCCTACAGAAAAACCACCAATGACTTGCCTAATTACCCTACCCCTAATTAACCTAGTTAAGCCTTTAAATGTCACTTTAAGCTGAATACTAGTATCTAGTAAAATATTATGTGCTGTCATCATGGCAAAGATATTAGTCATTAGAAATTAGTTATTGAAACTATTATGTTTAAAAAAATTTGTTGAACAACACTTGGGAAATATTTGAAAAAGAATTCCAATTTCACAGAAAGGCGAATACATAAGATAACAAAAACACGGTGAACAACATAAGTAACTATGGAAACAGGAAATACATGAAAATAAGGAACACAAAATAATAGTTAATGTAAAGAAAACAAAGTAAAACTTCTAAGTAGTGATGGAAAGTCAAGTGTCTTTCCTATGAACTGCGAAAGACGAAGAGGAGTGCTCAGACACAGTTGAGTTTCGAAAAAAGGGCCAAAATTGTCAAATTGAGTCTTACAGTTAGCAAGACAAGTCGAAAATCGAATTATCAATCAATATTTCGTAGACAGAACAGGTATGCAATTGAGGTATGTAATGCCTTAATTATTATAATGCTTCATTTACAGTCTTCATAGTCGATATTGGTGCACTCTTGATTTGTGTTTATGAAAACGTTACCATCCAAACTGTTTCAGTGGTGACTACAAAATTGTAACCATTAATTAACTCATGACTCTTGATTCAAGAGAAACAATGGGCTAGATCTGTGATAACTCTCCAACAAGAGGTGAACAGAATCTTCCATTTAAAGGGATAGTTCACCCAAAATGGAAAATTCTGTCATTTATTCACCTTTTACTTGTTTTAAACCTTTCTGACTTTCTGCTGAACACAAAAGAAGATATTTCGAGGAAAGATGGAAACCTGTAACCATTGACTTACATTTGTTTTCACTATTATACACTGTGAAAAATCCTGGGTTCCACACAATCGATTTGTGTTGGGACAACATGAAGGAATTCATTCACTCATTCATTTTCGTTTTGGCTTAGTGCCTTTATTAATCTGGGGTTGCCACAGCGGAATGAACCAGCAACTTATCCAGCATATGTTTTACGCAGCGGATGCCCTTCCAGCTGCAACCCATCACTGGGAAACATACACACTTATTCACACATACACTACGGACAATTTAGCTTGCCCAATTCACCTATAGCGCATGTCTTTGGACTTGTGGGGGAAACCGGAGCACCCGGAGGAAACCCACATGGGGAGAACATGCAAACTCCACACAGAAATGCCAACTGACCCAGCCGAGGCTCGAACCAGCGACCTTCTTGCTGTGAGGCGATCGTGCTACCCACTGTGCCACCGTGACGCTCATGAAATTGAAGTGGATTAAACATAAAACTATTAAGTTGTCCCCCCATAAACTGAAGAATTGTGTTGTTTCAACTCATTTTAAATAGCAAACTTACATTTTTGAAGTGTAAAAAATTTAAAAATATATATTTCAAAATGTAAAGTAAAGGTTTACAATGCAAATCTAATTAGAACCACTTGTTTGGTAAACAAAGCAAGTATCTCATATAATATATTTACTAAGAGACATAAACTATTACTTTATAAACTGTATTGTAGATGAATCATATAAACGCATGATTAACGCATTTACATAAATAGACTAAATGATGAATAATTCTAAATTGCGGTAACATGATTTACACTGTAAGAAATGCTGGGTTTCACACAATTCCTTTATGTTGTCCCAACACAAATTGATTAAGTTAACTTAATCGTTTTTGCAAATTTAAGTGGATTGAATATACTGTAAAACAATTAAGTTGTCGCCCAAAATACAAGAATTGTGTTGTTTCAACTCATAAGTAGTTTAAACAAACAGCAAAAGTAATTTTCTGAGTGTAGAAGTCAATGGTTACCGGTTTTCAGCATTCTTCAAAATATCTTCAAAATATTAGTATCTCAAAATATATACATAAATCTTTTCAGAATAAAATACATAAGATCTTTATATCTCAAAATATCTTTAGTGTTCAACAGAACCGTAGAAACTCGGTTTGGAACTTGAGGGAGAGTAAATAGTGAGTCATTTTGGGGCGAACTATCCCTTTAAATACCACAGATGGTCTAGCAGTAACTGCAGTATTTCTACAAATGGCCACCGTATCAGTGATGACTTGATTCGATGTTTTCAGCCAACGTTCATTGCTTATTCCTCTCCATCTGCACCGATGTTGGGACGAGCACCAAGAGCGGGTCTGTGGGCTCCGGTGTGACAGTAAACAGATTTGGTCCTCTTGTAGGGCAGTTGTTAAGCTGGAAAAAACAAGATCAATTTGTAATTCATTTTGTAACATGACATGATTTTATTTTTCTTTAAGATTTGTAGAACCAAGCTAATATGTCTTTATCGTTTCAGGTTTTTTTTTTTTTTTTTAGCATTTAGTGTTTTTAAAGGGACAGCTCACCCAAAAATGAAAATTCAGTCATCATTTACTCCTTTAAGAGTTTCTTTCTTCTGTTGAACACAAAAGAAGATATTTTGAAAAATGCTGGAAACCTGTAACCATTGACTTCCAATAGTGTTATTTTTTCATAATATGGAAGTTAATGGTTACAGGTTTTCAGCTTTCTTCAAAATATCTTATTTTTGTGTGTTTTTCAGTATAAAGAAAGTCAAAAAAGTTTGGAACCACTTGAGGGAGAGTAAATTATGAGTAAATTATCACTTTGGGGTGAACTATCCTTTTAATGTTTTTCACCATTCGCACATACACTCACCGGCCACTTTATTAGGTACACCTGTCCAACTGGTCGTTAAAGCAAATTTCTAATCAGCCAATCACATGGCAGCAACTCAATGCATTTAGGCATGTAGACATGGTCAAGACGATCTGCTGCAGTTCAAACCGAGCATCAGAATGGGGAAGAAAGGTGATTTAAGTGACTTTGAACGTGGCATGGTTGTTGGTGCCAGACGGGCTGCTCTGAGTATTTCAGAAACTGCTGATCTACAGAGAATGGTCCGAAAAAGACAAAATATCCAGTGGATGCAAATGCCTTGTTGATGCCTGAGGTCAGAGGAGAAAGGCCAGACTGGTTCCAGCTGATAGAAAGGCAACAGTAACTCAAATAACCACTTGTTACAACCGAAGTAGAAGCAGAAGAGCATCTCTGAACATGTCCAACCTTGAGGCGGATGGGCTACAGCAGCAGAAGACCACACAGGGTGCCACTCCTGAACAGGAAACTGAGGCTACAATTCGCACAGGCTCACCAAAATTGGACAATAGAAGATTGGAAAGACGTTGCCTGGTCTGATGAGTCTCGATTCTGCTGCGGCATTCGGATGATGGGGTTAGAATTTGGTGTCAACAACATGAAAGCAAGAATCCATCCTGCCTTGTATCAATGGTTCAGGCTGGTGGTGGTGGTGTAATGGTGTGGGGGATATTTTCTTGGCACACTTTGGGCCCATTAGTACCAATTGAGCATCGTGTCAACACCACAGCCTACCTGAGTATTGTTGCTGACCATGTCCATCCCTTTATGACCACAGTGTACCCATCTTCTGATGGCTACTTCCAGCAGGATAACGCACCATGTCATAAAGCACGAATCATCTCAGACTGGTTTCTTGAACATGACAATGAGTTCACTGTACTCAAATGGACTCCACAGTCACCAGATCTCAATCCAATAGAGCACCTTTGGGATGTGGTGGAACGGGAGATTCACATCATGGATGTGCAGCCGACAAATCTGCAGCAACTGTGTGATGCCATCATGTTAATATGGACCAAAATCTCTGAGGAATATTTCCAGTACCTTGTTGAATCTATGCCACGAAGGATTAAGAGGCAAAAGGCGGTCCAACCCGGTGCTAGTAAGGTGTACCTAATAAAGTGGCCGGTGAGTGTATTTCGGCATACAAATTTCTAATCATATTTATATTTCTTTTTTTCTCATTTGATTTTGATTTCTGATTTTGAGAGTATAGTTACTAAAAACGTAAAATGCGAAATAAAAAAAATAAACTTAAACTTTTATTTAAGGTTTACAATGCAAATTCAATTAGATCCATTTGTTTGGTAAACAAAGCAAGTCTTTCATAAAATATATCGATCTACTAAAAGACAGAAAACATTACTTGACAAACTGTATTGTAAATAAATCATATAAACATAAGCATATTTTATATTATATTACTGAAATGAATATAAAACTGAATAAATACAGTTGAAGTCAAAATTATTAGCTGTGAATTTTCTCTTCTTTTTCAAATATTTCCCAAATAATGTTTAACAGAGCAAGGAATTTTTCACAGTATTATCTATAACATTTTGTCTTCTGGAAAAAGTCTTAATTGTTTTATTTCGGCTAGAATAAAAGTAGTTTTTAACTTTTTTTTCAATATTATTAGCCCTCTTAAGCAATATTTTGTCCGATTGTCTACAGAACAAACCATCGTTATACAATGACTTGACTAATTACCCTATCTTGCCTAATTAACCTAGTTGAGCCTTTAAATGTCACTTTAAGCTGAATACTAGTATCTTGAAAAATATCTAGTAAAATATTATGTACTGTCTTCAAGAAATCAGTTATTAGAAATGAGTTATTAAAACTATTATGTTTAGAAATGTGTTGAAAAAAATCTTCTGTCCGTTAAACAGAAATTGGGGAAAAATATATAAGAATTTAAATTTAACAGGAGGGCTAATAATTCTGACATCAACTGTACATATTTAAACACATTTGCAAATATTAATAAATAGACACAACGATGGACTAAAAGAAATCGGTGAAAATTGCAAATGTGCTGAGTAAATAGAGTGATTTCGAATACAAATAAAAAGAAAATTATCATATTAAGACATTTGTACAATAACTGAGTTTAACACACCCTTACCAGTGCACTGGGAATTGGCTCCCTGTGACAAATGATGTGTTTGACCTGTGGACTAAAGCGTGTAACCGACCATCCCAGAATAAAAGCCACAGCAACCGCTATCACTACAGCAACGCTCACTATCACTGCCATGTCAGACGTCTGCTCTACAAAAGAAATCACAGGTTAATATGAACAAGTTTGCAACATTTGTTTGACATCTGTGCAAAAATCAAAGAATTGCACACTGTAAAAAATATATGTTAATTACCAGTTTCCGTATTTTGAAGTGTTTTCTGTTTATTTACAGTTGTGAATTGCATTATGGGTGCTTGATCTCTGCTCTGTCGATTTTTGATGTTGAAAATTCAATTCTACAGTTTAACAAAGTGACTTGTATTGACATTTTAGTAGTAATGTAATGTATAGTAAATAATATATAGAGAAATAAGTCTGTAAAGTAACAGAAAATGTACTGGCAGGTTTTTGTAGCGTAATATACAACACCAACCCAGACAATATTCATTCATTCATTCATTTTCTTTTCGGCTCAGTCCCTCCATCAATCTGGGGCCGCCACAGCGGGACGAACCGCCAACTTATCCAGCATTTGTTTTACGCAGCGGATGCCCTTCCAGCTGCAACCCATCACTGGGAAACATTCATACACACTCATTCACTACGGACAATTTTTAGCTTACCCAATTCACCTGTACTGCATGTCTTTGGATTTGTGGGGGAAACCGGACCACCCGGAGGAAACCCACGCGAACACGGGGAGAACATGCAAACTCCACACAGAAATGCCAACTGACCCAGCCGAGGCTCGAACCAGCGACCTTCTTGCTGTGAGGCGAACGTGCTACCCACTGCGCCACCGCGTCGCCCCCCAGACAATATGTAATTTTAAACTATTAAAAATATTCATAAAAGTAACTTTTTCGAACTTTTCATGGTTAAAAGTTGTTGCAAGAAAGATCAAGGTCCCATAATGCAATTCAAAAGCATAAATAAATGGTGAAAAATAAAAACATGAATAACAAAATATGAAAAACTGCTAATTTATGGATATTTTTTACAGTGTACACTTTAGTGATCACTCACTAGGCATGATGACACACTGCGTGTCAATGCTGCAGCTCTTGTTTATGGCGTCCACTAGTGCTTCTGCCCTGAAGCACATATTTTCTTTCCCTCGATGAGCAGCAACGGAAAAATGATAAGGATGAGCTCTCATCACGTGAATTAAGGCCTGCAAAAGGAATCCATCCTAGTCACTATTGATCTTAGTCACTAGTCAGGACAGAAACCTGACTGATTTCAAGCCTGAGTGATAGATATACAGTACATTGCTGCTTAAGCCATATTTTCCAGCTTTCTTCATACTAAAAGGGATAGTTCACACAAAATTTTTTATTCTGTCATCATTTACTCAATCTTTGCTTCTTTCAAGCCTTTATGGGTTTCTTTATTCTGTTGAACACAAAAGAAGATGTTTTGAAGAATGATGAAAGCCTGTAACCATTGACTTCTATAGTATTTGTTTTTCCTACTATGGAAGTCAATGGTTTTCAGCCTTTTTTCAACAGGAAATTAAGTTTTCAGTGTTCAGAAGAAAAATGCTCATGAATGCTGTTGAGTGTGGGTTAATAGTGCGCAAATTTTCCTTTTTGGGTGAACTATCCCTTTAAAAGGCACAGACTTTTTTATTAAAATATCCAAAACGTAATAGAACAGTGTTAAATATTTTGCTGACTTTTGTATTTACATTATCCCACGTTTTGAAGAATGTTCAAATCCAGAAAAATAAGCTATTTTATTTTGTGACATGGGCCATGTGTTGTGTGCTAATGACGTCACACACCCTTGATTTCCAGTTTAGTTTTATAGAAATCTTGTCAAGACCAAAGATGCTTTAAAAATATGTTGTGTTTATTTAAACTGCACAGAGCAGCATTATAACAGAAGTCTAAAATTGATTTAGTCTGATAAAACATCACTGCTTCTTCTCTACGTGATCACGAGCAGAACAACCGAAAATGGTGGTATGTGGCATAATAAAAGCTCAGCTGCTTTCGTTCACGTCCAATTGCACTCGGCAATTGCTTCAATTCTCTCAGTTGGGATTGGGGGTGGGGTTTGGAGCCACGCCTCTTTTTAAAAATGGTACGTTTTCATACAAATTAATTAATATAAATTCGTACAAATTAACTACCTTTCCGACAATACATAAAATAGTTATGTTTCAAGGCTTAACTAGGTTAATTAGGTTAACTAGTCAAGTTAGGGTAATTAATCAAGTCATTTTATAACGATGGTTTGTTTTGTAGACAATCGAAAAAATATTGCTAAAGGGGGCTAATAATATTGACCTTAAAATGGTCTTTAAAAAATTTTAAACTGCTTTTATTCTAGCCAAAATTAAACAAATAAGACTTTCTCCAGAAGAAAAAATATTAAAGGAAATACTGTGCAAAATTGCTTGCTGTTAAACACCATTTGGGAAATATTTGAAAAAGAAAAAAGAAAACATTCACAGAAGGTATTTATGATTACAAAAAGAAAGTATGAAATGATCCTCACATTCTGTTCGTCCCCTTCCTTCCAGACCTTAAGGTTTACAGTGATTCCCGAAAGCGTTGTGCTGAAGCCCACCTGGATGGGATCCCTCTCCACATTCACTATCATTTTCGGAGTCAGCAACACAGCTATTAAACACCAAACAAAAGGGCCAAGTTGAAATATTTCAGATATCACATTATCAGATACAAACTATCTGCAAAGCACTACTCAACT
The DNA here is from genome assembly GCA_903798115.1 of Danio jaintianensis. Lineage (NCBI taxonomy): Eukaryota > Metazoa > Chordata > Actinopteri > Cypriniformes > Danionidae > Danio > Danio jaintianensis. The sequence continues at coordinate 5,244,097 of CAIGQV010016226.1, read as the reverse complement.
GTCTTTCCTGTTGAAGGTCTCTGGAAGTTGCGTCCACGATTTGTGGCCATCACAGTTTGTCTTTATGCGAATGCTGTAGTCGGAGTTGGAGGCCAGGTCATGAGTGAGGTCACAGCGGCTTTCTCGAATCTCCTGACAGTCGTACGCGTCCACCCAAGATCCATTGAGTTTGTGCAACTCATACTCCCTGCATTGAGAATGTGTAATATTAATTCATCATCAGACTATCATAGGAGCAGTATTTACATTTAGTCATTTAGCAGACGCTTTTGTCCAAAGCAACTTACAATTGAGGAGGCATTCAGCAATTCAACAAGAAGAGGCCATACACATGTAAATGACCTATTTCAGTGGTGCCCAAACCCCTGGGCTGTGGTACCGATCCGTGGATCAATTGGTACTGGGCCACACAAGAAATCATTAATTATTTCAGTTTTATTTATTATCTGAGTCTAAACGATCTTTCATTTTGAAAAATCTTTTATTCTTGCTTACATCTCGGTCACTTGAGCGCCAAAATTTAACCCACAAGCAGCAAAATGAGTAAGAAACAGACGTCTTTGGAAAGTTTCTTTGCGAAGGGGAAAAGGCCCAGTGAAGGACCCACGAACTGCCAAGGAATAGATCCGCAACCCATTTGTCAACAAATCAGGTGAATCCAGCATGTCTGTGCAAGAAAAGAAATCAATCTCGTGTCTTTTCCATGCGCAAGTTCGTTATTTCCAATGGAAAACTTGTATCAGAGTTGCAGCAATGTTTTGTCAGCTTGTCATCCTCTGAGAAAACGGTTGATAGTCACCTAGCAGTCTACGTACCCCACCCCCCACCCTCGAGCCGTGGTAAAATTGTCTAACGTGGTCCACGGTGATAAAAAGGTTGGGGACCACTGACCTATTTTACAATTTATTTTCAAAAGGAACATGATATGATTGAATAAATCTCAATTTATTGTTGTCTTTATTTTATTTTATTTTATTTTAAAATTGTATGCTTCATATACTGCTTCGTATTGAGGAACTTGTATTTTGAAAATTACATGCATATGAAGTTAGTTCCTGTGAGAAAGTTTCACAGAAAATAAGAGCGGACCGAGATTGCTACTTTAGTGAAGATGGAAAGATAACTTAAAGTCTCGTCATATGTGAAAAGGGTATTATTGAATTATTTAGCACTCTCAGAAGAGGCACAAGGTTAGTGTTTACAAAATATTAGGTATATTGTGTATTAGCCTTGTGTTGAGGTATTGAAAATATGACTTCATAAATGACACTTCATAAATGCACATGTGTGTTTTTTAGAGATATGGAGTGATTGTAAGGAAAGTGTCCAGTGCAAATGTGCAAACTGGCGTAAATGTCGGTTAAAGTGTCAGAGAGATGAAAGTGTGTTTTCTACAGGTGGTTTATCAAGCCCACTCACCTGTGCGCGGCACACTCAGTGTTGGGTAAAGTTTCTTTTAAAAGTAATTAGTGATTGCCAAATATTAATCGCATCCATAATAAAAGCTTGTTTTGACATAATATATGTGTGTGAACTGTGTAGGTTTTTGTGTATATATAAATACACACATGCATGCATATATTTGAGAAAATGTTTATTTATATTTAGATATAAAATATATGTATATGGTAAATAAATTTAAATAAATTTGAATTGCATAGTCCTTCTTTGCCTGTAAACTAACTTAATCCTGAAAAAAACTTTCCACTGCATTTCATTGCTGTCATTAAAAGACCTGCT
>CAIGQV010016226.1:5195505-5225398 GCA_903798115.1 Danio jaintianensis | reverse complement strand
CCCTAATGGACTGATAGCCCCGCCCTAAAGGACTGATAGCTCCGCCCCAAAGGACTGATAGCTCCGCCCCAAAGGAATTCCATGTGACCAGAAGTGAAGAAAAAGTCGTTTCAAGAGGGAGGGAAGGTTATGGTTTTTGATTTAAGTTTATGAAGGCAAATTAATTTTTACTAAATAATGAAGTGCACAGATACATTGTTTATAACAAGAACCACTATATAAAAAAATAAGAAAATTACATTTGGATTTATGGCGACTTTAAATGAACTCCTTTATTTTATTATAAATATTGCTGATTGTGTGTTTGTCTGTGTGTTATCTTCTGAACAGGGCATACTACCCAGCTGGTAAACCACAGACCATCTATACCACAGCTCAATCGAACGCAGAAACATCCAAAGCTTATGTCTGAGATTTCAGAGCCACCCGTTTTAACAAGGCTGAACTGTTGTTACGTTGTTTGTTTAACTCCATTATGTTTTTGCTACTTTTTTTGGTTAGTTAGGACTACGTTGTGCTCACGATGAATGTAAAAATCAAGTAAATTTTCATGGATGCGGCACTTGTGGAATAAAATATGCCCTCTGACTCAAGATATCTTTTAAGGGTTTGGGGTTTTTTGTGCATAGGGACAGAGAAAATTGTGAATGGGTTTGTTTTTGAGGCCTACATTTAATTTCCTTCTGTACATGCATTATATGTTTTAGTGACAAACAACTTTTGTTAAAAATGCATAGTTATTGCCACTATTGGTGCATAATTGGTCATGTGAATACAGCTTACAGGCTTTGGCTTATTCAAATGAAATGTGTTTTCAAAAGTATTCGTATGATAACTTCATCATGTGACAACTAGCTCCGTTCATCCCTAAAGAGACCATTTAATACACTGGAATTTGCTTTGAAGGCATAGTTCACCCAAAATTGACAATTTACTCACTTTTTACTCACCCTCAAGTGGTTCCAAATATTTGAGTTAGTTTTTTTCCTGTTGAACACAAAGGAAGATATTTTGAAGAAAGCTGAAAACCCGTAACCATTGACTTCCATAGTAGGAAAAATGAATACTATGGAAGTCAATGGTTACAGGTTTCCAACATTTTTCAAAATATCTTCTTTTGTTTTTAACAGAAGAAAGAAACAAAGATTTGAGACAAGTAAAGGGTAAGTAAATGATAACAAAATTTAAATTTTTTGGTGAACTATGCCTTTAAAGTCCATTTCTGAGGTCTGTTTCTTCTACTGACCCTATCCGTACATGGATAGTAGGGTGGAAAAAAGCATATGTAAAAATAAAAAAATGGTGAATATTACAAAGATGATTCAGGTGTTTTTGATTATGTGAATGTGCGGTGTTGGTGCTGCTCCAGGAACAGGTTTGGGTCTACATTGCAACAAAATGGAGACATATTAAAAACAAAGAAACACAAATTTGATTATACTTTATAATTTATGTCAATGCACCATGAAGGGATACTTCATCTATTAAAAACAAAACCTGTCATTATTTACTCACCCTCAAGTTGCTCCAAACTATGTACAACAAAATATACCCTAAGTAACGTATTTCACAGCGCCCCCTAGTGGATTTGTCATCTGAAACGTGCAATGATGTGTACCTGAAGCAATGTATTTTACGTTTCACAAAAATTGAGGCTGAGGCACATATTTTCAATAAACCTGGGTTGCAAAAAAAAACTCAGCTGATAATTTAGACAATAGATGCAATTAAAATCAACAAAAGAGCAATAATCCACTGTAAAAAAATATCCGTAAATGAACGGTTTTCCTTGTTTTGTGATTCATGTTATTATTTTTCCTGTTTATTTCTGCTTTTGAATTGCATTACGCGACCTTGATCTTTTTTCCAACAACTTTTCACCTTGAAAAGTTCGAAAAACTGACTTTCATTAACATTTTTAATAGTTTAAAGTGATATATTGTGTTGTATATTACGCTACGAAAACCTTGTAATAAACTGCCAGTACATTTTCTGTTATTTTACAGACTCATTTCTCTCTATATTATTTCTTATACATTATATTATATCAAACTACTAAAATGTCAATAAAAGTCACCTTGTTAAACTGTAGAGTTGAATTTTCAACATCAAAAGTCGACAGAGCAGAGATCAAGCTCCCATAATGCAATTCACAACCGTAAATAAATGGAAAACACTTGTGAATCACAAAATACAGAAACTGTTCATTAACAGATATTTTTTTACAGTGTATATAAGAGCTATTAGTAGTCTAATGCATCACAATGAGGTTTGGTTTGTTTATTTTGAAAAAATATATATGTTTGTACTTTTATATATACATATGCTTGATTTACATGAGAGCATGTGCATGTTGACTATATTGCTGGGAGTAATCCTGAGTGCGATAACAATTTCTTCATGTGTTTGGCGGCGGTAATCCCTCTTTAGCTTTCCAGGGTCTTACACTGCTGACACTGACAGTCTGGGATTATAACTGAGGCACTACCAATGATTATTACCTCTGAGCGTCTCCTGCTTTCATTAAATGTCTATGCATGTGTTCAAGGGTCCTATTTATTCAGGATGAGTTTTACATTCAGTGACTGTAGTGTATACTACAAGTATACACTATTAGACTTTGCTGCAACAGTTATTTTTATAGTTATTTACTGCAAAAACACCCAGTGAAAAATACCACATACATTCTTTACAGTTCACTACTGTAATGTGCACTGCATTGTGGGGCATTTTAAAACTTTTACAGTAACTTACTGCATATTAGGAATTTGCGGTATTCTACTGTAATCAAAGCAATCAAATACTGCTACTGTAGTTGAAGACAAAAACTAGTTAATGAAAAAAAATCTTGTATCACAAAATGTATTTAAAATAGATCGATGAATGAAAATTACTCCTGTAAACCATTTAAAAAGGAAACAATAACAATGAATAATAAATATATTTTGTACACAATATCGTCACTTGCTCGGATACTAAAATAATACTAAAAAGAAAGGGTTTGTACTGCCAATTTAAAATAAAATAAATTACAGTAAAGGTACTGTAAAAATTGTCATACTGTAAAATTGTAATGTGGTAAAGGTAATTTTACCATAAAAAGAAGTTGTGGTAAGGCTATTTTGCTGTAAAATGAAATTGCGGTAGGGGCCTGATACTGTAAAACACATTTACAGGTAAGTTACTGTAAAGGGGCAACAGTGCTGGCAGTAAGTTACCGCAAAAATAAAATAAAATAAAATAAAATGTCTAACAGTGTATATCACTTTGTTACTGGGACTTTTATTTATTCAATTGATTACATTGATTATTTACAGTTTACATACAATTTACAGAATGTACACATTTATTATTTTAGCAGAATAAGAGGTATCATACCAAATGCGTGTTATTTCTTTATTTGATATTGACCTGAATTAGATATTTCACATAAAAGATTATTACATATAGTTTTCATGAGAAAATAATAGTTGAATGTTTAAATTCCCCATTCAAAGGTAGCTCATTCATTCATTCATTCATTTTCTTTTCGGCTTAGTCTCTTTATTAATCTAGGGTCGCCATAGCGGAATGAACCGCCAACTTATCCAGCATATGTTTTATGCAGCGGATGCCCTTCCGGCTGCAACCCAGTACTGGGAAACACCCATACACTCTCATTCACACACATACACTACGGACAATTTAGCTTACCAAATTCACCTATAGCGCATGTCTTTGGACTTGTGGGGGAAACCGGAGCACCCGGAGGAAACCCACGCAAACACGGGGAGAACATGCAAACTCCACACAGAAATGCCAACTGACCCAGCCGAGGCTCAAACCAGTGACCTTCTTGCTGTGAGGCGACAGTGCTACCCCACTGCGCACTTTCACTTTCCCCCACTTCTGATAACAAAAGAGGGCTGGTGACACAATCACCAACATCTATCAGCAAACTATGTCACCTGACCCTCCGTCCAATCATGCAACTTTTTTGAAAGTTTTTTGGTTTTCTAATGGCCACAAGTGTTTTGCGCGCTGCTCATGCGCCCTACATGCCTTTTTTTTAAGCATCTGCTGTGCCGTGTGTTTTTCAGGTGTTTCGGGTGTAATTTTGTCCCATTCTTACTGCAAACAAGTTTTAAGGTGGGCAACAGTACAGGGTCTGTGTTGTTGCATTTTGCACTTCAAAATGCGCCACACATTCTCTATTGGAGACAGATCTGGAATGCAGGCAGGCCAGTCAAGTACCTGTATCCTCTTCCTCTGCAGCCAGGACTTTGTAATGTGTGCAGAATGTGGTTTTGCATTGTCTTGTTGAAATATGCAAGGGCGTCCCTGGAAAAGAGGGCAGCATATTGTACTCCAAAATGTACTTTTCATCATTAATGGTGCCATAACAGAAGTGCAAGTTACCTTTGCCAAGGGCACTGACACAACCCCATTCCATGACAGACCCTAGCTTTTGGACTTGTTGCTGGTAACAGTCTGGGTGATCCTTTTCTTCTTTGGTCCGGAGCACACAGTGTCTATTTTTCTCAAAAAATACCTGAAATACTGATTCATCTGACCACAGAACATGTTTCCACTGTGTGATGGTCCATCTCAGATGCCTCCGAGCCCAGAGAAGTCAACGGTGCTTCTGGACACTGTTAACATAGGGCTTCCTTTTGGCACAGAAGAGTTTTAACTGGCGTTTTTGGATGTAACTACGTATTGTGGTACTTGTCAAAGGTTTGCCAAAGTAGTCCTGAGCCCATGTGGTGATATCGCTTATAGATGAATGAGGATTCTTGATGCAGTGCCGCCTGAGGGATTGGAGATCATGGTTGTTCACCTTAGGCTTGCACCCTTGTCCTTTACACACTGAAATTCCTCCAGATCCCTTGAATCTTTTAATTATGTTATGCACTGTTGAAGGTGAAATATCCAAATGTCTTCCTATCTTTCTTTGAGGAACATTGTTTTAAAACATTTCAACATTTCAAGTATTTGTTGGCAAACTGTCGATCCTCTGTCCATATTTGCTCCTAAAGGACTAGACCTTTCTTGGATGCTGCTTTTGTACCCAATCATAATTACAATCACCTGTTGACATCACCTGTTTCAAATCACATCATTATTTACCTGATTACTAGCCCTAAAGTGCTCCTGTCCCAACTTTATTTGGAATGTGTTGCAGGTCTGAATGACAGGTAAGGATGTATATTTACAAATGAAATGAAGTTGACCAGACAAAACATGAAATATTTTGTGTTCATATTGTCTGCAATAAAATAAAAGTCAAGGTAAATTTGGAAATCACTACTTTCTTTTTTATTTGCATTTTCCATACTGTCCCAACATTTTCTGATTTGGGGTTGTAAATCAAGCAGCATTATCTCGACAAAATAATCAAAATAATAAATTTTTCGTTTTCATACAAGATTATTTTGATTACTCCATTGGCAAATTATTTTTGCTAATTTTAAGGAAAAGCTCACTTAATTTTTACATGTTATTTCTAAAAGAAAGCCAATATTTCTTTTACCCGTCAAGAAAATCCTTCTTGATGTAAGAATTTGTAGATATTTGGACTAGAAACAACACTCAAAAAATGACGTTTGCTGTTTGTTCAAACTACTAATTTAAAATGAGCTAAACCAACACAATTCTTGATGGTTTTTTTGGGACAACTTAATTGTTTTATGTTCAATCCACTTAAATTTGTAAAAACTAATGAGTTAACCTAATTCCTTCATGCTGTCCCAACACAAATCTATTGTGTGGAACCCAGCATTTTTACACAGTAAAAAGCCATTAGTTGACTTTACTTTAAAAAAGTAAGTAAACACTGCCCTAAACTGATGAAAGTAATTGAACTATGTGCATAATTATAAGTTAAGTGAACTTAACTCAACAGAAATACTTTACTTTTTAAAGTAAAATCAACTTGTCACTTTTAAAGCAATGAGTTTACTCACGTTTTTGAGTAATTACTTTTCACAGTGTACAGTGAAGACAAAAACTCCTAGTAAGAAAAAAATTGCCTTTAAAATGAACAAAACCATTAATGAAACACTAAAACTAAACTAAAATGAACACATTTATAAAAAGCGTATCGAATTAGAAAATGCCAAACTATGATAACCTTGCAGATATGTTTGTTGTTTACACACAAACCTCCCTATACAGAGACCACAGTTGTCAGCACGTGCCTTGATCCTGACAAATAAAGCGTTGATGCTCCTCGTGTCAGTGGATAGTAAATCTCCCCCAGTGCTGACCAAGGCGAACTGACCCAATCCGCTCAGGCAGGTAAGGAAGCATGGCTCTGTATCATAATCCATCCATCCATCCATTTTGAGAAGGCTGGAGAATGGGTGAAAGGGATTGCTATAACCCTGGCTAACCTGATTAGTTGGACCATACACATCCTGGGTACAAATAGCAGCTCCACCCCACGGGTCACCACTCTCTCTGTCCTCAAGCTTCACAAATTAGTCATCAGCAATCATCACTACCAGGTATGAAATTGATTCAAAATATTGATTTTAAATTATCTGTTTGTTCAAACTACTTATTTAAAATGAGCTGAAATACACACAATTATTGAGGGTTTTTTTCGGACAATTTAAATGTTTTATGTTCAAGCTACTTAAATTTGTAAAACCTATAAACTAACTTAATTCCTTCATGTTGTTCCAACACAAATCGATTGTGTGCACTGTAAAAAGCAATTAGTTACTTTACTTTAAAAAAGCAACAAGTTGATTTTACATTAAAAATGTCAGTAAACCCATTGGCTTAACTTTTATAATTATACACAAAGTTTGTTTACTTAATAATTATAAGGCAACAAGTTTACTCTCTTTTTTAAAGTAAAGTCAGCTAATCAGTTTTTACAGTGTGGAACCCAGCATTTTTCACAGTGTATCTGTTATCTGGGGTAAAACAATGAGTAACGAGCATTTTTATGTTACTTTTACTTAAAAGAGAGTCTCTTTTAAGTCTTGCAAAGCCATTTTTTATTTTATGCAAAATATCATTAGAATATAAATTTTGTGAATTTCCTACCTTAAATATAACAAAACATAATTTTTGATTAGCAATATACTCTCACCAGCTACTTTATTAGGTACACCTTACTCGTACCGGGTTGGACCCACTTTTGCCTTCAGAACTGCCTTAATCCTTCGTAGCATAGATTCAACAAGGTACTGGAAATATTCCTCAGAGATTTTGGTCCGTATTGACATGATAGCATCACGCGGTTGCTGCAGATTTGTCGGCTGCACATCCATGATGTGAATCTCCCATTCCACCACATCCCAAAGGTGCTCTACTGGATTGAGATCTGGTGACTGTGGAGGCCATTTGAGTACAGTGAACTCATTGTCATGTTCAAGAAACCAGTCTGAGATGATTTGCACTTTATGACATGGCGCGTTATGGCAGCAGAAATCGAGACTCATCAGACCAGGCAACGTTTTTCTAATCTTCTATTGTCCAATTTTGGTGAGCCTGTGTGAATTGTAGCCTCAGTTTCCTGTTCTTAGCTGACAGAACTGGCACCTGGTGTGGTCTTCTGCTGCTGTAGCCCATCCACCTCAAGGTTCGACGTGTTGTGCATTCAGAGATGCTCTTCTGCTTCTACCTCGGTTGTAACGAGTGGTTATTTGAGTTACTGTTGCCTTTCTATCAGCTGGAACCAGTCTGGCCATTCTCCTCTGACCTCTGGCATCAACAAGGCATTTGCATCCACTGGATATTTTGTCTTTTTCAGACCATTCTCTGTAAACCCTAGAGATGGTTGTGTGTGAAAATCCCAGTAGATCAGCAGTTTCTGAAATACTCAGACCAGCCCATCTGGCACCAACAACCATGCCACGTTCAAAGTCACTTAAATCACCTTTCTTCCCCATTCTGATGCTCGGTTTGAACTGCAGCAGATTGTCTTGACCATGTCTACATGCCTAAATGTATTGAGTTGCTGCCATGTGATTGGCTGATTAGAAATTTGCGTTAACGAGCAGTTGGACAGGTGTACCTAATAAAGTGGCTGGTGAGTGTACATTGCTAATTGTTATGACAGGATGTGCTGACAATAGAGATAGTTCCAAATGCAGCTTTATTATGAAATGGGATGGTCATACAGGCAAGGGTAAACAGTAGCACCGACAACAACAGAGAAAATGAGAGTAATCCAGATAACAGGCGATGGTCAGGGCAGGCAGAAAAACGGTCGAAAAAAGGGTAAACAGTGCAGGGATCAAAACACAGACATGCTAACACAGGTAAACACTTGGAAATGCACATAAACAGTAACAAGACTCAGCAAAAAGTGTGGTAAATGCGTTGTCTTTATAGTCCTAGTAATCAGTACATCATGAGCTTCCAGCTGTGTGTGTGTATTCAGGGGGAATCAGGAACTGGTGTAGGAGTGCAAAGACTTCTGGGAGTTGTATTTCATATAGACAGATGTGCAGTTCTCCAGCGATCCGCAAAGGCTAGATCGCTGGTGATCGTGACACTAATAGCCTAATTTGGATATTTTTAAAGGTGTTTTTTTGATCAATATTTAGATTTTGTTTTTGTTTTTTTTTTACCTCAGATTTCAGATTTTCAAATATTGTTCTATCTTTGCAATCACACAGTACATCAGTGGAAAGCTTATTTAGTCATCTTGTACTGTATAAATCTAAATAAATAAATATATATATATATATATATATATATATATGGCTGGTTTTGTGGTCACGGGTCACATACAAAATAATGTATATAATTGTAAATTACTGTTTTAAGGACTTTTTTCCCCATTAAAGCCAGTTTAGTAGATGGCAGTTTCGTTTATATTACATAATGGCTTGACATGAAGCTCTGATCTTTTCATTTCTCGTTGTGTTCAGGTCTCTCAACAACAATGAGTCCAAAAAATGTTGTTTTCAAGAAAATTTCCAAAGACAAGTCGGTAAGTTATGTAACATTTTCAAAACATTAGGAAAGTTTATATGGTCTTAGCAAACCCAGTAGTAACTCAGAAAGCATTTTTTGTGTTTGATAGATGGCTATAGAAAGCTTGGCTAAAACAAGGCCAAATTACAGCTGTCAGTGAAATAGACGTCTAACAATACTTGACTAAGGAATGAATGACTACAGTCTGTCTAATCTATCTATTTGATAGTCTATTTTTGGACTTGTCTATTAGATTTTCCCTAATAGCCAATATTTAGGCTTGCTTTAGCTAAGGCATCTATGTTTAGATGTCTATTAGATTCTATTAGATGTCTATTAAACACAAAATTGCTTGGTGGGAAGCTTGTCCATCTTTTCAGGTCATAGGGAAGACAATAACCTGGAAGGATTCCTCACACTTATGAGAGTTTATTGTCTCCATTTAATCCTGAAAGTGTTTGGATTGTGGGAGAAACCGGAGCTTTTGGAGAAAACCCATGCACATTGAAAATATCTCCACAATTTAAGACTTCACTGCTTAAAGGGATGGTTCACCTAAAAATGGAAATTCTGCCATCATTTACACATCTTGCACTTGCTCCAAAGCTGAGTTTGTTTCTTCTGTTGAACTTGAAAGAAGATATACTGAAGAATGGTTACCAATGGTTTCCAGCTTTCTTCAAAATATCTTCTTTTGGGTTTAACATAAAAAAAAAAGAAACTCAAAGGTTTGGAACCACCTTAGAGTAAGTAATTAATGAGTACATTTTCATTTATGGGTGAACTGTCCCTTTAAACCAATAACCATCTTGGGGAAGTTAGTTTAAAAACATATGGCAATGTCATGGTACATTGTTGGTTTTACCTTGGTTAGAAAATGTGCTTCCCTAAAAGAGGCTGAAAGAGGCTCATTCAAAATCTTTTATTATTATTATTATTATTTGTGGTTGGTGGTTTGTTTGTATGTGGTCTAGCTGATTCTGTATGGTCAACAATATCTGGGAAAGTGGGAACTCGCAAGATTAGAGATGTTTCTTTGGTCAATATAGGGTCAGATATCAGATGTCATTTTTGATATTTATTTACACTCTAAAAATGCAGGGTTGTCGTAACCCAACCTTAGGTAAAATATGGACAAATTAAATTTCATTGACACTTTTTAACCTAAAGGTTGGGTTTGTCCACATTTGACCTAACAATGGAGTTACAAGTATTTTTTTCAAATGTACTAGTGGGTGAAGGACACTATAGTTCATTTATATAAGCAAGGATAACCAAATAAAATATATTGTGACATATTGAACCCACACATTTTTCATACAGTAGACTAAAAGGCAACAGAAAGTGAAGAAGCTCCAGCAGTGAGTTTGGAAAAATACTGAAGTTCAGGTTTGATGAATTTGCTTGACAGCAGAGACAACAGAGTACTTATAGTTGTGTAGGGTGAATTCAGGTCAATAGGGACAATTTTTGCAGTTGAGATGACCAATGAAAAGTGTCCCAATTGACCTGAATTCACCCTAAATATTGTCACCGCAAAATATGATTCAGAGGTGTGTTGGACATGCATGCAGTAAGCTATTTGTTAAATTCATGAAGCTGCGAAAAAAGACACTGAATAAAGACCTTCATTATTAATCCATGTTTTCCATTCAGGTGGGTGTGTATATGGGGAAGAGAGACTTTGTTGACCGCGTTAACTCAGTGGATCCAGTGGGTAAGTCATTGAATCAGCTTTTTTGTTTTTTAAATGTATCTATTTCTATAATCTTTCATTGACATTTACTTTTACTTTGTATTTTCTTCTGCATCAGACGGTGTCATTCTTATTGACCCTGAACAGCTGAGGGGCAAAAAAGGTCACTAAATGAATTCACAGTTCCACCAAAAATGAACAGATGATTAATCAGACATATTATAACGAGACTCTCTGTGTCGTCCTCCAGCATATGTCACATTGTCCTGCGTGTTTCGGTATGGACGGGATGACGACGCTGAGGTGTTGGGTATCTCTTTCAGGAAAGAGATCTACATATCCACCCGGCAGGTCTACCCCGCGCTTCAGGACAAAGAGCAGTGCATTCTCACCAAAGTGCAGGAAAAACTACTGCGCAAACTGGGGGACAATGCCTACCCGTTTTTCTTTGAAGTAAGTATCTTCATGTGGTTTAATTTAGACATCTTCCTTGCAAAACGAAAAGGTACCATAGTGTCGAATCATCTACCTTGGGTTACTCCATGTGCAACCTGATAAGAAAGGCTTTTTTTTTCATTTTTGTTTCTTTAGTTCCCTGATAACTTGCCCTGCTCAGTTGGACTGCAGCCAGCCCCAAAAGATGTTGGAAAGGTATCTCTTTTTTTATTTACATTTTTTTTTCCTCATTTAACTCCTGCTTTTCAAATTATGGGTTGCTCTTCAAATAATTGCAACACAGGCTCATCGTGAATACGTACCCCAGTCTACATTTCTGGAGAGCGCGAATTATGTACTTTGGATTTGTTTCATCTGTAAAAAACGAACGCTAAGGGGCGGTATGACGCTGGCGCCGATGGCTTCTGTTATTTTTTGCACTACCGGCTGACCCCTTACCTCCGTGTGGATGGCATTTCCAATGTTACCAGCTTGCCCCAGTGGCTCGCTGCGTACACTGGCAGACTTGGGAGACTGGGTGACGACAGGGGTTCGATTCCGGCGAAGAATGGTTCCAGAAAGCAGGTAAAACAAAAACAAATAAATAAACAACAGGCCGAGAACGTGGTAAAAAAAACAAACATCCGAAAATGTGGTAAAATTGTGCAGGCTTTTCTTTTTTTTCTAGATCAGCTTTTGAAAATGCTATAGGTTGCGTTTAGGGAAGGGAGTGTGTTGGGTCAGTCGGTCGGCCAGTCAGTTAAGGTTTATACTTCTGCGTCGAGTGATCCATGTGACCCACAGCGCCTGCCTTGCGCGTAATCGTGCATTTATACTTCTGCGTGCTGTTTGTGCTGCTCTGCAATAACACTTCTGAAACGCTAGCTGGCAGTAGGTTTTTATGTTCCTCTGTGTCGTGTTTCTTTGCAAGTGTTTTGTTTTTTCTGAACGCTACCTTAATGTACAAGTAGCTAAAACTCGCTCATTCAGAGGCGGGAACCAACGGATGAGCAACAACTTTAATCATAAGGTAAACACAAAACAAAAGTTTCCATCTAGAGCTACTTCACGGGACTTGACACTTGTAAACACTCGCTCCAAGGGGTCCGCGCGGCTCTCGGCCCTGCCCACACTCATCACAGCTACCAAGCCGACCAATCACACAGTTTGCGCTACGCGTCGTTGCGAGGGCTATGTGATCGTGCGGAGGCTGCGCCGGAGCATATGCGTGCGCTTGATGCAGAAATATAAATCAGCCTTTAGTCAGTCACTTGACAGCGAGCCGGTCGAATGAAGAGTGCATGTGTTTGTGTGTGTTGTTGCGCCCTCTGGTGGATTTACGCAAGAAGAGTATGTGCAAATGGCACGCGCGGGAGACGTTTGAGATCGGCAAAAAGCTGCCACAGCGACCTCTGGCAGATTTGCAAAAACTAAAACTGCTATTAAAGGTACCTTGGAGTACATTTTTTTGCGCTCTCCAGAAATGTAGACTGGGGTACATATTTGCAATGAGCCTGGGTTGAATAATTAAGGTTGCGCTACAAATTATACATATACATAGAGAAAAAAAGTAAGAGGTACATTTGGCTTTGTACTTTATTTTTATCTATCATGGAAATAATGCTACACGTTAAATAACTTTACAACGATATTTTAACTTGACACTAGTATCAAAAGCATATCTGTGGCCAGAGCTCTTTTAAGTTCACTGCGTTTTGTTCCTTCAGGTTATTTTCTCTTTTTATTCTCCTACAGTACAGTAAATATTCAATATACATCTGTAATATTGCTGCAGAAAGACTCGTTTTGAGTTTTTGGGGTTATTTATTGACTGCTGAAAGTTGTGTCAAATGAAAAAAAAAATACTATAGTTATTCATACTAGATATTATAGTGTTTTCGAATTATATTATAGTAAAGTACTTGAATGAATCTGTTGTGGTAATTCTAGATTTGCTATGGTAACACAACAACTGTAGTAATATAAACAAATTACCCAATACTTATAATAGTTAATAGTTGTTTTTTTTACAACTAAAGGGTATATTACAGGACTACAAAACACAGCAGTTTACTGTAGTAAAAACTAAAGTATACCACAGTATTTACTACCGTTTATCAGTTCACTACAGATAATACTACAGTATGCTGTAGCATTCATTAACAAAGAGTTGTACATGATATAATACATACAATATGTTTCAAAAACACTATTGATTTACTACAGTATTTTTTCATGTGGGAACTGTGAGAAGAATAATGTCACCCTTTTGTACTGATTTTTTTTTTTTAACGGAAGTTCCAATAATTCATGCTAAGCATCATGGGCTACAGGAAAATGGTGGATAGTATAACAAACATTAGTCTTACCAGAGAGTTTCTTACTATAGGGGAGATGAAAATGTCTGTAATATTTAATGCTAACATGGTCACGTGAAGCACATCTTAGCCATATACTGTGGTTCTTAGCCAACCGAATAGCAGCGTTTAGTCTCTTTCCCTGCATACTGCCATAGAGATAGTGTTAGCATTAGCCGTTACGCTTTTTTGGCTGATTTCAGGCTTGCCTTAAATAGGCTTTGGTCTGACACAATTGTTTCTCTAGCATGCTTGTGATATACTGTATGACCTCTGTTTTAGTATCACATCTGTTTTCACAGCACTGTGCTGTTGAGTTTGAGGTGAAAGCCTTCTGTGCTGAGAGCCAGGATGCCAAAGTTCGCAAGCGGTTAGTTTTCATCTTTTTCTATAACATGTGAAAGAAACACTGGATAGTACTATAGGGGCCTGATAGGGCCAATAGAACAAAATGAACTATTGTATATTATTCATTCTTTAAGACATCTTTACACTGCAAAGGCAACACAGAAACCAAACTTGAAACAACATAAAAGCACAAAATTATTATTTTTTCTCTATCTTTCTCCCCCCCCCCTCCCCCCCCCCCCCCCCCCCCACCCCTCCCTCTCTTTTTTTATTTTTATTTATTCTTATTTATTTACTTAATTTTTATTTTTGTGCTATTTTTCTTTTTATTATTTCACAAAATCTAAATTTGAGTACTGTGTGTAGTTAGTACACATGGCAATAATGTATGTCAATTGTTTGTCACTTAAGGTCACATACTGAGATCCAAATGTAACTCGAAATATTGTATGATTGTACTCAAATGAGCGTTAACAATAAACATAAAATTAAAAAAAGCACAAAATTATGAATTTGCACAGCCGTTACCGTTTAATGCAGCATATCAGCTTTACACTGAATTCTGACCAGACAACAGATGCATTTTAGGGCCACTTTAAATCGGCTTTGTAAAGATGCTTTTATATATTTACACACCAATGGGACCTGTCCATTATGTTAAACATTTTTAGAAAAGTTCCACAGTCAAAGGTTTAGTACAGTGAGTCACAAGTCCAGTATGCTCCAGAAAGCTAGGACCAGCTCCCAGTGTTAAGATTCAAATCAATTTAATTCTAATTTATTTGTATAGAACTTCTTACAATAATTATTGTTTCAAAGCAGCTTTACAATAGGTGCACATTATTGCATTACAATCAAATTAAGTTACAATCATATATAAGTTATTATATATAGGTGATGTCTATGTGTACATGCTTAATGAAGTGTATTTGTGTATTAAGTGCATGTGTTGTCAAAGTCCTTGATGGTTGGGATCATCTATTCGTATGTGTTGTCCTTGAAGATCACCTTACTAGTTAATTTCTGAGCTTTTAATTTCTGTACTTGTAACCCCCCCCCTCCATCAGGAGCTCAGTCGGTCTGATGATTCGTAAGGTCCAGTACGCCCCAGAGAAGGTGGGACCAGCTCCCAGTGTGGAGACCACCCGTGACTTCCTCATGTCTGACAAACCACTGCATATGGAAGCTAGCCTGGAGAAGCAGGTGGGTTGCAAACCTTTTTTGGTCTGGTTATGATGTTTTATATTGCTTTTATTGAGGAATTATGTACAGTTGAAGTCAACCGCACAGCAAGAAGGTCGTTGGTTCGAGCCAGTTGGTGTTTCTGTGTGGAGTTTGCATGTTCTCCCCGTGTTGGCGTGGGTTTCCTCCGGGTGAATTGAATAAACTAAATTGTTCGTAGTGTATGAGTG
The DNA here is from genome assembly GCA_903798115.1 of Danio jaintianensis. Taxonomy (NCBI): domain Eukaryota; kingdom Metazoa; phylum Chordata; class Actinopteri; order Cypriniformes; family Danionidae; genus Danio; species Danio jaintianensis. The sequence continues at coordinate 5,210,231 of CAIGQV010016226.1, read as the reverse complement.
TGTTTGTGAATGTGAGAGTGTATGGGTGTTTCCCAGTACTGGGTTGCGGCTGGAAGGGTTCCGCTGCATAAAACATATGCTGGAATAGTTGGCGGTTCATTCCACTGTGGCGACCTCTGAAATAGAGACTAAGCCGAAGGAAAATAAATGAATATAATGAATAAATAATACATTTTGTTACATTATCTTATTTGAATTTTTCCTTGTAGACGTACTATCACGGAGAACCCATCAATGTAAGGGTCAAAATCAATAACAAATCCAACAAAAATGTGAGGAACATCATCCTTTCTGGTGAGCGCATTAACAAATCGGTAAAATAAGTCTACTTTAACCCATTTAATCCAGTCTTTATGTACACTCGGACTGTATATATAAAATAACACACTTGTGATTGTCTGTTATTTAGTGGAACAAAACGCCAACGTGGTGCTGTACTGCAATGACAATTATATGAAGGTGCTGGCCTCAGAGGACTCTGGGTAATCAGTTTTGTTCAGATATTAAATCGAATTCAGTACAATAAGAAATGTACAGCTGAAGTCAAAATGTGATTTTTTTTTTTGTTCTTTTTCAAATATTTCCCAAATTATGTTTAACAGAACAAGAGATTTTTTCACAGTATTTCCTATAATATTTTTTCTTCTGAATAAAGTCTTATTTGTTTTATTTCGGCTAGAATAAAAGCAGTTTTTAATTTATTTTAAACCATTTTAAGGTCAATATTATTAGCCCCATTTTTTCCAATTGTCTACAGAACAAACAATCGTTATACAATAACTTGCATAATTACCCTATCCTGCCTAGTTAACCTAATTAACGTAGTTAAGCTTTTAAATGTCACTTTAAGCTGAACATCTTGCAAAATATCTAGTTAAATATTATGTACTGTCGTCATGGCAAAGATAAAAGAAGTCAGTTATTAGAAATGAGTTATTAAAACTATTGTGTTTATAAATGTGTTGAAAAAAAATCTTCTTTCTGTTAAACAGAAATTGGGGAAAAAAAAATATACAGAGGGGCTAATAATTCAGGAGGGCTAATAATTCTGACTTCAATTGTATATTAATAAGCTGCTATTTTGCTTGCAGGCACTCTGTTGATTCTGGCACCAAACTGGAGAAGGTCTACACTTTGCTTCCCCTGCTGGCCAATAACAGAGAACGGCGAGGCATCGCACTGGATGGAAAATTAAAGCATGAAGATACTAATCTAGCCTCTTCCAGCATGTGAGTCAAGCATTTGCATCTTTGTGAACATAGAATATTTTACATAAATCATTGAATAATGGATATTAAATGTTTGCACTGTTTTATTGCTCTATTGCAGCATTAAAGAGGGCGTTCTGAAGGAAGTTCTGGGAATCATGGTGTCTTACAGAGTTGTTGTGAAGCTTATTGTTGGAGGGTTAGTATGCCACTACAGTCTTATTATGTATATCCCCACCAAAAGCCACACATTTATTGTTGTTGTTTTTTTAATCTAAAAATATCCATAAATTTGCAGTTTTCAGTATTTTGTGATTCATGTTTTTATTTCCCCCCATTTATTTATGCTTATAAATAAATTGCATTATGAGACCTTAATCTTTCTCCCAACAACGTTTAACCTTGAAAGGTTGGAACAAGTGACTTTTATGAACATTTTTAATAGTTTAAAGTGATACATTGTCTGGGTTGGTGTTGTATGTTATGGTACAAAAACTTGGTAATAAGCTGCCTGTACATTTTCTGTTATTTTACAGACTCATTTCTCTCTTTATTATTTCTTATACATTAGATTATTTCAAACTACTGAAATGTCAATGAAAGTCACCTTGTTAAACTGTAGAGTTGAATTTTCAACATCAAAAGTGGACAGAGCAGAGATCAAGCTCCCACAATGCACTTCATTAATAATCGGAAAACACTTGTGAATCACAAAATACAGAAACTGGTATTTAACAGATATCTTTTACAGTGTGTGGTGTGTTTTGTACATCCTAATATTTTTGTTTGTTTTCTTCACAGCATGATGGGATCCAGGTAAATATTATAATTTCTTTAATCTTGCGCCAAAAATCCAAAACTCAAAATCTAATTTTAAGGGGTAACATGATGCACTTTTATGTTCTGCAAAGTCACGAAGCTCAAAGTCACTTGCAAAAACGGTGGCTCAGTGGTTAGCACTGTCGCCTCACAGCAAGAAGGTCGCTGGTTCGAGTCCCTGTTGGGTCAGTTGGCATTTCTGTGTGGAGTTTGCATGTTCTCCCCGTGTTGGCGTGGGTTTCCTCCGGGTGCTCCGGTTTCCCCCACAGTCCAAAGACATGTGCTATAGGTGAATTGGATTAACTAAATTGACCATAGTGTATGTGTGAATGTATGTGTATAGTGTAGTGTATAGTGTATGGCATAGTGTATGGGTGTTTTTTCAGTACTGGGTTGCGGCTGGAAGGGCATCTGCTGCGTAAAACATTTGCCGGATAAGTTGGCGGTTCATTCCACTGTGGCGACCTCTGAAATAGAGACTAAGCCAAAGGAAAATGAACAAATAAACATTATTACATCACTTGCACATCACTTGCACTTTTGAGACACTCCCTAACTTGCCTATGTCTTCTGAAAGGGTGATGGGGGAGCACCAGCTTATTTCCATTTAAAGGTACACACACAAAAAGTGCCAAGACATGCTATAACAAATGACCTGTTGGGTGTTTTGAGCTGAATTTCACAAATGCATATGGGGACACTGCCGCTTATATTACATATTGTTAAAAGTGGCATCATATACTTACTTTCTTACTTACTCCCAGGGCCATTTTATATCTAAGTTGATATTTAGCCGCACCATGCTGGTGTTTCATAACATCTAGTTTTATGAGGTGGGTTGTTAGCCCAACGCTCAACCCCCAACCTGGAGGACCAGGACATACACACATACACTACGGACAATTCAGCTTACTCAATTCACCTATAGCGCATGTCTTTGGACTGCGGGGGAAACCGGAGCACCCGGAGGAAACCCACACCAACGAAGGAGAACATGCAAACTCCACACAGAAATGCCAACTCACCCAGCCGGGGCTCGAACCAGCGACTTTCTTGCTGTGAGGTGACAGTGCTAACCACCGTGTCACCCCAAAAGTGGCATCATATGACCCTTTAAATATAATAAACATGTTTTTGTGGTTCTAATGAGATCTTGTAATGTATAATTTGTGTTTCGCCATATCAGTGAGGTCGGAGTGGAACTTCCTTTCCAACTTATGCACCCAAAGCCTGACGCAGGTATTACATATGAGCGCACATCAATGTCCTTGTAAATATTCATGTATGTTTTCTCATAAAAATGTGTCTCTTTATGCTTTTATTTTCTTCATTGCATCTTAAAGTGAAGGAAAGGTCAGTCATTCTTTTTATTAGTATATACAGTTGGTCAAAATTATTAGCCCCCTGTATATATTTTTCCCCAATTTCTGTTTAACGAAAGAAGATTTTTTTTCTACACATTTCTAAACATAATAGTTTTAATAATTCATTTCTAATAACTGATTTCTTTTTTCTTTGCCATGATGACAGCACATAATATTTTACTAGATATTTTCCTAAGATATTCAGCTTAAAGTGACATTTAAAAGCTTAACTGGGTTAATTAGGCAAGTTAAGTCATTGTATAGTAATGGTTTGTTCTGTAGACAATCGGAAAAAAAATATTGCTTAAGAGGGGTTAATAATATAGACCTTAAAATGGTTTAAAATAAATTAAAAACTGCTTTTATTCTAGCTGAAATAAAACAAATAAGACTTTCTCCAGAAGAAAAAATATTATAGGAAATACTGTGAAAAATTCCTTGCTCTGTGAAACATAATTTGGGAAATATTTGAAAAAGAAAACAAATTCAGAGGAGGGCTAATCATATTGACTTCAAGTCCTTATTTTACATCCCTGCATAAATAAATGGCATAAATTAGTAATCTAGCTGGTCTCTAGCCTTATTTATTTTATATATCAATACTTACCTTTCTTGCAACCTCAATAATATATTTGTGCTGTATCTGCTTCTTGTCCTTCATGTGATCGTGTTGTTGCTGTATGCAGTGAACTGGAAGAAGAAATGGTATTTGAGGAGTTTAAGCGTACCTATCTGAAGGGCATGGCTGAGGATGAGGATGAAGGAAACGCGAACATTGAGGAGAACGTGTAGAAGTTCTTGAAGCATCCCTCGATATAGTATAGTACATATATAGGGATGTTAAAAATTACATAGAGAGCACTGCGAAAGAGCACTTCTCTGGACTGTTGCGCTGAAAAAAAATGATTTATTGGATTTACTAAAAATGTATTTATATGGGCTGAATTTAAACAAACAAATTAAGTCGAACAGTACTAAATGTAATTTGTTTGTTTAAATTCAGCCCATTTAAACAGTTTGCAACCACTTACCTTAAAAAAAATAGGAAATCCAATGAATCATTCATTTCAGTGTATTTGCTGATTGTAGTTGCAATTAGAAATGAATAGAGATAATCCATTAACCATTCTTCAGCTGTCTGATCTCTGTGGAAGTGGGTCGTGTAACTGAAAATGAATAGAGAGCTTTGTTTCTCCTATTATATACAGTAGCTGTAAACTGCATAACTAAGTAGTTGTAAAACTTTGTGATATGAAGCAACAATCTTTATTGTAATAAATGTATTATTATGAAACATTGTATTGTTATAAAATACTGGATTGTAGACTGGAGTGTTCAATTTATTAAAGCATGATGAAGGAGGAGGAAGGAAAGAGGTCTTTTTTTGTTGTTATTTAGGATTTTTTCCAACCATTGCATCCCTATGAAATCAATACCACAAATATCTTTGCATAAAATATGTTTCATCATTCATTTTCCTTTGGCTTAGTCCCTTATTTATCTGGGGTCTCCACAGCAGAATGAACCGCCAACTATTTCAGAATATGTTTTACGCAGCGGATACCCTTCCAGCCGCAAACCAGTACTGAATACACTCTCACATTCGCATACACACTCATACACCACGGCCAATTTTGTTTATTCAATTCACCTGTAGCGCATGTCTTTGGACTGTGGGGGAAACCGGAGCACCCGGAGGAAAACATGCAAACTCCACATAGAAATACCAACTGGCCCAGCTGGGACTCAAACTACCTCTTGCTGTGAGGTGACAGTGCTAACACTGAGCCACTGCGCCACCAATGTTTCATCATATTTATTGAAAATGAACATGGTTCACAGCCTGAAATTACTGAATAGGTGTTTTTTTTTTACATTAATCTCAGTAATGACCTATTCAATTACTACAATTTCTAAAGATGTCTGTCAACTGACTTCACCTAATATTTTCTCTAAGCATAATGATCAATGAGGAAAAAGTAAAAAAATAAAAAGATTCGTAAAAGATTCCTCATAGCAAGTTTAAGTCACGATGTACAGAGCATTACACAAAGGATGAAGATTTTTCCAGCAACTTATAAATGAACAAATAACTACAGGCCTGCTAACAAGGGTTTGCATTTCACATGCTAATCAAATTTTAAAAAGCTAAATTGCCTTTACGTGCGAATAAGTTGGCAGTTCATTCCGTTGTGGCGACCCTAGATTAATAAAGGGACTAAGCCAAAAAGAAAATGAATGAATATTTGAACAGAATATATAGATACCTTTCTAATAAAAAGAAAATGAAATAAGTCAAAATAAAGCCATAAGGAGATTGGCAGTCGAATCAGGCTCCTCCCATTGAAGCATTGAATCTTTAACTACACTACCTGACAGAAGTCTTGTCGCCTATCCAAGTTTTAGGAACAACAAATAATAACTTGACTTCTAGTTGATCATTTGGTATCAGAAGTGGCTTATATGAAAGGCAAAGGCCTCTAGATTACGCTTATTTTACCAAAATAAAATATGATCATGCCTTGATTTTTAATTATTTAATTAGGACAGTAAGGTCTGACTTTGCTTAAACAAAAGTCTTGTCACTTAGCAGAAATAATGTACAGTATAGAATATAAAGTCATGGTGCAGTGGAAAAAAAAATGAATATTGTGTATGACTCCCATGAGCTTGGAGGACTGCATCCATACATCTCTGCAATGACTCAAATAACTTATTAATAAAGTCATCTGGAATGGCAAAGAAAGCCTTCTTGCAGGACTCCCAGAGTTTATCAAGATTCTTTGGATTCATCTTCAATGCCTCCTCCTTCATCTTACCCCAGACATGCTCAATAATGTTCATGTCTGGTGACTGGGCTGGCCAATCCTGGTGCACCTTGACCTTCTTTGCTTTCAGGAACTTTGATGTGGAGGCTGAAGTATGAGAAGGAGCGCTATCCTGCTGAAGAATTTGCCCTCTCCTGTGGTTTGTAATGTAATGGGCAGCACAAATCTCTTGATACCTCAGGCTGTTGATGTTGCCATCCACTCTGCAGATCTCTCGCACGCCCCCATACTGAATGTAACCCCAAACCATGATTTTTTCTTCACCAAACTTGACTGATTTCTGTGAGAATCTTGGGTCCATGCGGGTTCCAATAGGTCTTCTGCAGTATTTGTGATGATTGGGATGCAGTTCAACAGATGATTCATGGGAAAAATCTACCTTCTGCCACTTTTCCAAATGATCAACTAGAAGTCAAGTTATTATTTGTTGCTCTTACAACTGGGATCGACGACAAGACTTTTGTCAGGTAGTGTATTTAGGGTCACCTCTACTAGCATTAGTAAAAATTAGATTTTATTTCTTTTTAAATGCTATAAATTATTATCAAGATTTTAATTAAAAATGCATCAAATCAGCAGCAGTAGAATATTGCTTTAAAAAATGAACGGAAATGCCAAGATGCGCAGACATTTTGAAAATGCGCATAAAAAAAAACAATTTTCAAGTAGGATAAATGTTTTTATTCTATACGAAAAAAATTGCATAAACTACAATGGAAACGTATTTACTGAATAAATTCCAACATGCGCATCAAAAAAGTCATGTGATCTTGTTTGAACAGATCATGTTATAACCAAAAATGGCAACAGTGGGATGACATTAATGGACTAACCAGCAGACTGACCACATTGTAAAACATCTGAAATATTGTTTTGCTCATTCTAAAATCCCTCAGCCAAAGCCCGCCATCAAAGTGGTTCAGTTTTATTACCTTCAGAACTGTCTTGAGCGTCCCAAAGCGCTCCCAAAGACCAAAAATCCAAAATCCACAGCCCGTTCATTGCATTTCGTCTTCTGAAGTGTAAGTGATTTATTCTCTTATTGCAGCAAATTATTTATCTGATATTTGACCCCAGTTTATCAGAAAGCAATGATTTTGTTCTCTTTGATTCATTGGATTGAGACAGTGCTTTATTCGTTATTGTTTTCTGCGATATTTTAATTTGAGCATGCGTTTAAGTTGCATCGTTGGATGGAAACAGCTATACTGTGAAAGAGGGAAAACAATTAAATAATTAACAACAAATAAATAATTAAACCAAAATGTAATAGTCTGTAGTTTAACTGTGGACAGACAGCAGATGAGAATGCAGACTGTGGACTCTCAGCAAACAGATATAGTTAGTCATTAACGCACTTTAAACAACAATCTTCATCTCATTTTCTTTCTTATTTAAAAGCAAAAATGTAAGTAACCTTTTTTAATGTTTATCAAGGGTTAGGTAAATCCTGCAAATGTGTGAATTTCACTCTGTTTAACTTGTGGATGGTAAAATGATGGCAAAATGAAAATCCTGTGATTGATTTCGGCTGATATTATTTGTTCAGTGAAAGGTTTGTTTTAGCTGTAAAGTCTGTTTGTGCTTTGCTGTCCTGTCGGATTAAGCTGGGACATTTAAAATCCTTTTTCTTCATGTATCTTCTAATGTAGTTCTCATTTGAGGAAAAATCTGGCCTTTAAAGTACCGCATTCACATTTGGGAGCACGGTAAGAAGTTGTTTTTTTTATGTGCTATTATTTTAGACAGTAAACCTTCTCACTTTAATGTTAATAATCATCTATGCATATGAAACCAGTTTAACTTCTACATGTCTTCAAATCTAGTAGATGCTGATATCAGGTTTAATGATTTAGATTTATAGATGTTTTTGCTGTAATTACAGGGTTTGTTGCCACAATGAGGAGTCTTTTCTTCTGTATCTTAACACTGGTTTTATTTTGTTCTGATGGGGCTCTTTGCAAGTCAGGTATGAGGTCAATATTGCTTTACAATAAACAAACAGTTGCATAGTGTGTTTTATTTTTCTGAAATTGTTAAAAGCTAGTGCCCTTCTGAAAATGGGAACATTAAGGGAAAGTCATGACATTTTTTTTAAAGGCAGTCCTGTAATCGATTTTTGACATGTTTTTTGACGCCAATTTGACGTAGTTTTGAGATCAACATAGTCAACTGATATCAAATCAATTTAGCATTTTTTTAGCATACGTGTTTTTTGACAGCAATGTTGGATGTCAATTTGATGTAGTTTTTAGATCAACAGTCAACTGACAACAAATTGATTTGTTTTTTTGACGCTAATGTTAGGTGTCAATTTGACAGTTTTGAGATCAAGACAATCAATTGGCATCAAATCGATTTGCCATTTTGATCTGTTTTTGACGCTAATATTAAGATGTCAATTCAACATAGTTTTGAGATCTTCATATAGTCAATTGACATCAAATCGATTAGCAAGTTTGACTTTTTTGACGGCAATGTTAGATGTCATTTTGACGTAGTTTTGAGATCAGCATAGTCAATTGACATCAAATCAATTTGCAATTATGACGCCAATATTAGGTGTCAAATTTGACGTAGTTTTGAGATCAGCATAGTCAACTGACATCAAATGGATTTGCATTTTTATGTGTATTTTGACGCAAATGTTAGATGTCAATTTGATGTAGTTTTGAGATCAACATAGTCAACTGACGTCAAATAAGTTTGCTATTTTGATTTGTTTTTTGATGTCAATGTTAGATATCAGTTTGATGTTATTTTGAGATCAACATAGTCAACTGACATCAAATCAATTTGCATTTTTACGTGTTTTTTGATGCCAATGTTAGATGTCAATTTGACGTAGTTTTGAGATCAACAGTCAATTGACATCAAATTGATTTGCAATTTTGACTTTTGACGCTAATGTTAAATGTCAATTTGACAGATTTGAGATCAACATAGTCAACTTACATCAAATCGATTTGCAATTTTGACATGTTTTTGACACCAATATTAGATGTCAATTTGGTGTAGTTTTGAGACAGACAATTGACATCAAATTGATTTGCATTTTCTATGTGCATTTTGATGTTGTTTTGACATCAAGCTGCCAGCTGGGAAGTAATTTCATTAGTCATTTCAACTTACATAAATCGAAATTACTAAAAACATCTTATACAGTTGCATCATATAAACAAATCTTATAGTTTCTGTAACTTGAAAACTACAATTGAAAACTGATTAACTTACAAAATAAGTAACATAAACACGTCATGATTTTTTGATGATATTGTTTATTTTTACATTGAGTTAATTAATTTATTTAGACGAACGTCAATAGTTTAGCAAATGATCAAGAACAGAAAAACTGAAATTGTATATTGGTATTTTTAAAAATTCATACAAAAAAAACATGAAAAATGAAAAAAGAGGCATGTATCAGAGCAGCTGTGTGCATGTGGATTCTGTTTAGATATTATAAATGTACTTTTATGAAATTTATTTATATAAATGTATTAAATTTTAAACAGAATTAATTGGCAAAGCTCCATATTCCTCACATTTGATCCATTTGCTCTGCTTTGGTCAGTATTTTCTAGCAGCCCAAACGCACATATGCTGCTCCGTTCAAGAAGAGCCAACACTTTCATGGAGGAACTTAAGCCGGCATCGCTGGAGCGGGAGTGCAGAGAGGAACTGTGCGATTTCGAAGAAGCAAGAGAAATCTTTATAACAAGGGAGGCCACGGTTGGTCAGCTTTTAACTGTACTCATGCACTTTTGCTCCTAATTATGAGTGCTCCTAAAGTACTGAGTTTTTTTATCCTGCAGCTGGAATTCTGGACGGCATATAAAGGTTCGTACAGTTTGTCCTGTGGTGTAGCTTTGTAAGTGCTTCATAACTCATTAGGCGTTCTTTACTCTTAGATGGAAACCAGTGCACCACAAATCCGTGTGTTCATGGGAAGTGTGTTGACCTGTTGCAGGATTACACCTGCATCTGCGACTCTGGATTTGAAGGGAAACATTGTGACCTGCGTGAGCATTTTTACTTGTTATACACTTTACATTAAAAAAAAAAAGTTAAAATGGAAATATTTGCATTTACATCATCTGAACAATTAAATATTGTTTCATCAATTTTTTGGTTCAAGATCCTAAATCTTTGTGTGGATTTCTTTTGATTTAATGCTAGACAGCACAGGTGAATAAAGTAAAAAAAACTATTTTTAAATATAGTAATTTCACCATACTTACAACCATACACTGTAAAATACTGCCTTGATTTTAATGGTAAAAATGCTACAGTAAAAATCCATAACCTGGTTAAAAGATTCCTTAATATACAGTTGAAGTCAGAATTATTATTAGCCCCCTGTATATTTCCCCCCCAAGAAAAGAAGATTTTTTTTTCAACACATTTCTAAACATAATAGTTTTAAAACTCATTTCTAATAACTGATTTCTTTTATCTTTGCCATGATGACAGTACATCATATTTTACTAGATTTTTTTTAAGATTCTAGTATTCAGCTTAAAGTGACATTTAAAGTCTTAACTAGGTTAAATAGGCAAGTTATGGTAATTAGGCAAATCATTGTATAACAATGGTTTGTTCTGTAGACAATCAAAAAAATTATATTGCTTAAGGTGGCTAATAATATTGATCTTAAAATGGTTTTTAAAAAATTTAAAACTGCTTTTATTCTAGCCGAAATAAAACAAATAAGACTTTATTCAGAAGAAAAAATATTATAGGAAATACTGTGAAGAAATCCCTTGTTCTGTTAAACATAATTTGGGAAATATTTGAAAAAGAACAAAAAAAAAAAAACTCAAAGGAGGGCTAATACTTTTGACTTCAGCTGTATACGGTGAATAACCGTAAATTGACTTTCCCAGAATTCACTGCATGACACTTCACCTTTAGTTATATACATTTTGTCTGTGTAACAAAGGATATTATGTGTTGATGTTAGTATTTCAAAACACTGGTGTATTAACACTATAAATGTATAATATACGGTAGTTTACCGTAAATTTATTTTACGGTTTGTACCATATTTTTTACAGTAAAATACTGGCAACCACGGCTGGCATTTTTTATAGTACATTTTCCAGATTTTTTTTTACAGTGTAGGTTAATTAATTAAGGTACATTAAGACATTTGTTTTGCATTAATTTGCATTCGTTTTCTGAAAAGTAAGTAAATATGCATTATCTAATCAAATATCACATCATACATTTTGATTACATATCACTTTTTAACACATGATCTGTTTGTTGACATGTTTCTTTATGTTATGTCCAATCACTTATGTACATTTTCTCTGTGTAACATGATGTGTTGTTAGTACTTCAAAACACTGGTGTATTAAGGATATAAACTAATGAAATACGATAGTTTACTGTAAAAAATGTAAAATTTCCTTTACTGGTTGTACCGTATTTTTAATGCTAGAATACCAACGCTCTCTCATGGCAATTTGTAACTTTTTTATTTAGTGGCTAATTCGTATGAATTCGTACGATCTCAAGATTCGTACAATTTCAAGAGTTCACACTTAGCTGATGATTGGTAATAAAGCTTGTTTGGCATGCTGTCCCGGGAGAGAGCCCTGAGCTCATAAGATCCTCGAGCCCGGGGCTCCCTCCCATTTGCGGGGCGAGAGGGGAGTTTGAGCTCAGGTAGATCTCGAGAACCCCCCTCCGTTGATTAAGGATTGCTATGAGGATATGGTGCTGGTAGAAATTCGTATATGGTGGCGATTTGGTTTAGTCAATTTACTTATGTCTCATGTTTGGGCTGTGGGAGGAAACCGGAGAACCCGGGGGAAACCCATGCGAGCACGGGGTGAACATGAACTCCGCACAGAAATGTCAACTGGCCGGGTAATGAGCCGAACCAGAGGCATTCTTGCTGTGAGGCAACAGTGCTAGCCACTGGGCCGCCGTGCTGCCCTATAAAGGAAAAAGAGGGGGTGGAAGAGGGGATTCTTCAAGACGTAGATGACTAAGGTAAGGCATTTTGGTTATTTATACTAAATTAAGAATCGTCTGATTGGTGAATCATACGTTAGCTAATGCGGGACCAGCCGTGTCAATCATAAGCACGTGATCCTCTCGAAATTAGTTTATAAATGAACTTCACTTAGTATGATTTGCTCATCACCCAATGACGCTTGGATTTAGAGGTGGGGTTGGGTGCCACGCCTCCTTTTTAAAATCATACTTCATATGACTGAACTCGAATTCTAACTACGAATTAGCCTCTAAACTGACAAAGCATAAAATACTTCTGTTTCCTTGTGAGATCAGGCTCAGAATACTGGCAACCACACCTGGTGTTTTTTACAGTAAATATTACGTTTTTGTTTTTTGATCCATTAAAGACATTTGTTTTGCATTAATTTGCATTCGTTTTCTGAAAAATAAGTGAATATGCATTATGTAATTAAATATCACATTATACCTTTTGATTCACTTGTTAACACATGATCTGTTATCTGTTTGTTGACGTATGTTTCTTTTTAGGTTTTTTTCCCATCAGTTATGTACATTTTGTCTGTGCAACATGATGTGTTGTCAGTACTTCAAAACACTGTTGTATTAACACTTAAATTAATCAAATAAGGTAGTTTACTGTAAAAATGTACAATTTCTTTTAGGGTTTGTACTGTATATTTAATGGTAGAACACTGGCAACCACAACTGCCGTTTTTTACAGTAAATTCATTCATTTTCCTTGAGTCGCCACAGCGGAATGAACCGCCAACTTATCCAGCATATGTTTTACACAGCGGATGCTCTTCCAGCTGCAACCCAGCACTGGGAAACACCCATATACTCTTGCATTCACACACATACACTATTTAGCTTATTCAATTCACCTATAGCACATGTCTTTGGACTGTGGGGGAAACCGGAGCACCCGGAGGAAACCCATGCAAACACGGAGAGAACACGCAAACTCCACACAGAAATGCCAACTGACCCAGTCGGGGCCTTCTTGCTGTGAGGCAACAGTGCTAACCACTGAGCCACTGTGTCGCCCACTTTACAGTAAAAATTAGTTTTTTTTGCAGTGTAGGTTCATTATTAAAAGTACATTAAGAAAATTGTTTTGCATTAATTTGCATTTGTTTTTCTGAAAAGCTGTTTAATTTTTCATTATCTAATTAACTGATGATACATTTTGATTACATGATTACATCACTAAAAAATGCTGGGTTCCACACAATCGATTTGTGTTGGGACATTCATTCATTCTCTTTTCGGCTTAGTACCTTTATTAATCTGGGGTCGCCACAGCAGAATGAACCGCCAACTTATCCAGCATATGTTTTACACAGCGGATGCCCTTCCAGCTGCAACCCATCACTGGGAAACATCCATACACACCCATTCACACACATTCACTACGGATAATTTAGCTTACCCAATTCACCTATACCGCATGTCTTTGGACTGTGGGGGAAACCGGAGCACCCAGAGGAAACCCACGCCAACACGGGGAGAACACGCAAACTCCACACAGAAACGCCAACTGACCCAGCCGAGGCGACAGTGCTAACCACTGAGCCACCTTGTCGCCCCCTTGGCATTTCCATTAAGATTTTATTTATGCGATAATCCAAAATGGGCATAAAAATATGTGAATGTGAATCTGTTTGTCTTTGCAGGGTTTTGACTGCTTCATCAGTGTTTTTTGATCTGCTGTGTCACTGCTCATTTAGGCATTTAGTAATGTCCTTCTCGAGTTACAGGGCAGTGGTGTGTGTTGAGGTCATTCATTGCAGTGATAAATGTCTTGACAGCAGTTCTGTGGTTTAACCTCAGGCAGGACAGCCACTAACTGTTCAGTGAACAATGGGGATTGTGATCATGAATGCCACGAGAGTAAGGACGGTCTTGCTCGCACATGCAGTTGTATCAAGGGATACCAACTCCAAGACAATTCTAGAAAATGTACTGCCAAAAGTAAGTTACCATAACAAAATATAGTCAGAAATGCACACTGGTAGGGGTGTAACAGTACATGTATTTGTCACGAATTGTCACGGTACAGAGTTGATGGTTCGGTTCATGCTCTCCATGAGTCAGTCCAGATGTGCGGTCATTGTTAGTAGAAAAACAACTGAGCAGCCATTCACAAAAATTCACGACTTTGCTTCTGAAAACGCGAGATGTAGCGCTCAGAAGTAGTTCTGCCATGTTGCCGTTGTCATTCCATCTTGTTACACAGAAGCTCGCAATGCTAGTCCTGCCTCAGAGCTCTTCTGATTGTTCCGATTCTCTGGAACTGACAGTAATGAGCACTGCTGCGGGTAAAAGTTGAAACTTTTTTAATATTAACATGCCATCTAAAAAACGAGGAGCTACCGAAGACGCGAGTCACGCACATCTGTCAACTGTGTTTACAAAGAAAAACAATATAAGATGCTGTCTAATCTCGCGCATGTGAGTTCTTTCTCTACACACACACACACACACACACACACACACACACACACACACACACA
>CAIGQV010016226.1:5180288-5195495 GCA_903798115.1 Danio jaintianensis | reverse complement strand
CACACACACACACACACACACACACACACACACACACACACACACACGACTGAACAGTTGTTGTCCACTGGATGTATGGATGGACATAGTGTAGAGCAAGTATCTTCATTAAAAGAGATTTCAGCTTCGAAGCTTACAAAATTTGATGCATATTTTTCTGGTGTTCTAGGAAAGGGCTGGGCTGACTTTAAAAGTTTAATACGCAGTCTCCTAATTATACCATTTTATTTTTCATTATTCTATTTATTTAGTACTGTTGCATCACAAGAAGCTTTTCAGTTCTGTAGCAGATTGTGGCAAAACACTTCTGCCTGTTGAAAATACATAGAAAACCAAGTGGGGATTTAGTATTATTCCTGTTGTATTGTATCCGTATCGAACCATGACTCCAAAATCAAGGTACATACCAAACCGTGACTTCAGTGTACAGTTACACCCCTATTAACTGGTGATTTTGTATCCACAGTGCACAAATGAATGCTTATATTTTTGCATTTGTAATCAAGACTCTACTTTTGCATATGTGGACACTTATGGGACATCTATTTGAATGCCATTTTTTGCTATTAACAATTACACAATATAATGTAACCGATATATTAGATGTTATTGATATATGTTATTTTCAAGAAAACTCTCGTCTATAAAAACAAGTTTCTTTAAAGAAAAATATAGTAAGATGACTTCAAAGTTGACGTCAAGATTATTCGCCCTCTTGAAATTGTTATTCTTTTTCAAATATTTCCCAAGTGATGTTTAAAAAAGCAAGGACATTTTCACAGTATTTCCTATAATATTTTTTCTTCTCGAGAAAGTCGTATTTCTTTTAGTTTGGCTGGAATAAAAGCAGTTTAAAAAATTTTTTTGTTCTACAGAACAAATCACTGTTGTCCAATGACTTGCCTAATTACCCTACTTAACCTAGTTAAGTCTTTAAATGTCACTTTAAGCTGACGACTAGAATCTTGAAAAATATCTAGTCAAATATTATGTACTGTCATCATGACAAGGTAATCATGAGCTATTAAAACTATTATGTTTAGAAATGTGTTGAAGAAAACAACTTTCCGTATAAAAAAAAAACACTTGGGAAATCATTTTAAAATAATACAAATTTTACAACAGGGCTAATTTTGACTTCAACTCTATATATGGTAGATGAATTTCTGCATTTTTGTCATTTACAGATGATGCTTCGTGTGGCCAGATTCTGATCCCAAAATCTGCCTATGCACACAAACCTGTATCCTGTTTACAGCCATGGGTAATAGGAGGTAACGTTGGCAAAAGGGGAGAGAGCCCCTGGCAGGTATCTTTGAAATATATGTAATAATTATGCAATCATATGTACAGTGGGGGAAATAAGTATTGAACACATCATGTTTTTTCCTGGGAATAATATTTCTAAAGGAGCTGTTGACATGGAATTGAACCAGATTTTGGTAAAAACCCAAATAATACAAACATAAAAATAAAACAAAACTGTGGAAAATGAGTTATGTGTAATAAGAATAGAATGACACAAGAAGAAAGAACTGAACTACTGAACTGTATTTAATACTTGATATAAAAGGCTTTTTTTGGTGATGGCAGCTTAAAGACGCCTCTCATATGGAGAATGAAGTCACATGCATTGCTCAGGTGTGATTTTTTCACAGATTTTAACAGAATGTAAAAATCTTGATGGTTCTGTGGGTCTCGTCTATCAAATCTGATCTTTATTTTCTATTGGGTTCAGGTCAGGTGATTGGCTGGGCTATTCTACAGCTTGATTTTCTTTCTCTGAAAGCATTTGAGAGTTTCCTTGGCTGTGTTTTGGATCATTGTCTTGCTGAAATGTCCACCCTGGTTTCATCTTCATCCTCCTGATAATGTAGATGTTGGACTGAAGCAGCTAATATTAATTTACACTGAGGAAGGGCAGAGGGTTGCTGAAGAACTACTGAGAGATTTCAGCTGCTGTCTGGGCTTTCACTGCCGTTCTACACCTCCCTTTCTTCATGTGTTCAATACTTTTTCCCTGTCATTTCATTTTATTACACACAACTTCATTTTTAAACTAATTAGATTTGTTTCCTTTGCATATATATACACTTCTTTGGTTGTTACCAAAATCTGGTGAAAATTTCAATACTTATTTCCCTCACTGTATCAGTGGCAAATATTTTTGCATATCTTATCTTGACATATATTATAAAACAACAACATATATTATATGCAGTACCAATAGCATAGGTTGTACTAAGTAAGAGCATATTTTGCGCTCAAGTATTTAAACAACAATACAATGTGTGTGTTTTGTAGGCTCTTATACTAAATCATTTGGGCAAGTTTCATTGTGGTGGTGTTCTGATTGATGAAAACTGGGTTCTCACTGCTGCTCACTGCCTAGAGACGAGTTCCAAGTTCAGTGTCAGACTGGGTATGTCAGATATTTTGTCATTTAAGTATTCACATACAGTGTAAGTCTTTCCTCCATAATATTAAAGTTTATTAAAAGCTATTTGAAAACAACAACAAGAAACATACTAGAACCAGACTAGAACACATAGGCTAGCTGAGAATGGTGTTGCCTCAGATGTGAAAAAAGATGTCACAAAAAACAAACTCAGGAGTACAATCATTTGGCAAGATTCACCTAAAAAAACGTCCAGTGGGAAACACCCATACACTCTCATTCACACACATACACTATGGACAATTTAACCTACCCAATTCACCTTATAGTGCATGTCTTTGGACTTGTGGGGGAAACCGGAGCACCCGGAGGAAACCCACGCGAACACGGGGAGAACATGCAAACTTCACACAGAAATGCCAACTGACCCAGCCGAGGCTCGAACCAGCGACCTTCTTGCTGTGAGGTGACAGCGCTACCCACTGCGCCGCCCCTATAGGTGAATTAAATAAACTAAACTGGCCGTAGTGTATGTGTGTGTATGTGAGAGTGTATGGGTGTTTCCCAATACTGGGTTGCAGCTAGAAGGACATCCGCTGCATAAAACACATGCTGGATAAGTTGGTGGTTCATTCTGCTGTGGCGACCCCTGAAGAATAAAGGGGACTAAGCCGAAGGAAAATGAGTGAATGAATGATTTGTCCGGTTTATTACAATTTTTATTAATATTTCTCCCCAACATATTAATTTGGGTGTACTAATTTGGGTTTGGTACTAACTAATCTAATTAATATGCTCAGATAAATAATTGTAAAGCATCCTATAGAAAATGTTAACTTAAAATAGAGATCTGTGAGGAGTGTACCCATTTATGAACCCTTTCTCAGCAGCGGAAGTCGTCATAGTTGGGTAAACTTACAGCGCAGTGAATGGGAGAGTACCACAGATAATTTTTTTACAATCCCATTTGCTTTAATAATAATAAGAAAAGCTCCACGACGGTAGACTTTCAGAAACTGATAACTGATAACGGCAGCCAGAAGAGAGATCAATGTCAAATTTACTGTCCCGCCACCATACACTACCTGACAAAAGTCTTGTCGCCTATCCAAGTTTTAGGAACAACAAATAATAACTTGACTTCTAGTTGAAAGGCACAGGCCTCTAGATTACGCTTATTATACCAAAATATAATATGATCATGCCTTGATTTTTAATTATTTAATTAGGACAGTAAGGTCTGACTTTGCTTAGACAAAAGTCTTGTCATATAACAGAAATAATGTACAGTATAGAATATAAAGTCATGGTGCAGTGGAAAAAGAATGAATATTGTGTATGACTCCCATGAGCTTGGAGGACTGCATCCATACATCTCTGCAATGACTCAAATCACTTATTAATAAAGTCATCTGGAATGGCAAAGAAAGCGTTCTTGCAGGACTCCCAGAGTTCATCAAGATTCTGTGGATTCATCTTCAATGCCTCCTCCTTGATCTTACCCCAGACATGCTCAATAATGTTCTTGTCTGGTGACTGGGCTTGCCAATCCTGGAGCACCTTGACCTTCTTTGCCTTCAGGAACTTTGATGTGGAGGCTGAAGTATGAGAAGGAGCACTATCCTGCTGAAGAATTTGCCCTCTCCTGTGGTTTTTAATGTAACGGGCAGCACAAATGTCTTGATACCTCAGGCTGTTGATGTTGCCATCCACTCTGCAGATCTCTCGCACGCCCCCATACTGAATGTAACCCCAAACCATGATTTTTCCTTCACCAAACTTGACTGATTTCTGTGAGAATCTTGGGTCCATGCAGGTTCCAATAGGTCTTCTGCAGTATTTGTGATGATTGGAATGCTGTTCAACAGAGAATAGTTCTGCCACTTTTCCAAATGACCAACTAGAAGTCATGTTATTATTTGTTGCTCTTACAACTGGGATTGACAACAAGACTTTTGTCAGGGAGTGTAGACGCTGCATTACAAACACCTCACACAAGCGGTAATTGGTTTATTGTCATTTGATGCAAGGACAATATAATACATATGTAAATACATATAAATGTACATACTTTTTCTAAAAATCAAAATATTAAAAACTTTCAAGGATTTAAGATGTTAAACCCGTCATAACAGTCTTGTGAAAAGGGTCAAAACATAGTTGTAAATTTATGTAAATCATTCTTTCTAACCAAGTGGCACGTTCGTCTTCCTAGGTGACTACGAAAGGTTCAAGTTTGAAGGCTCCGAGATCACCCTTCCCGTCAAACAACCCATCTCTCACCCACAATACAACCCAATCACCGTGGACAATGACATCGCTTTGTTGCGCTTGGAGGCGCCGGCCACATTTTCCACGTACATTCTTCCGGCGTGCCTTCCCAGCCTGGACCTGGCAGAACGAATGTTACATCGCAACGGGACGGTAACCATCGTCACAGGCTGGGGGAAAAACAACCGAATGGCCCACCGCTTCAGTTCAACGCTCAACTACGTGGAACTACCGATTATTGACAACAAAGAGTGCTCCCGGCATATGATGAACAACCTCACCGACAACATGCTCTGCGCTGGAGTTTTGGGGCAGGTCAAAGACGCCTGTGAGGGGGACAGCGGAGGTCCGATGATGACGCTGTTTCACGATACGTGGTTCCTGGTGGGTTTGGTGTCCTGGGGAGAAGGCTGCGGGCAGAGAGACAAACTGGGCATCTACACCAAAGTGGCCAGCTATCTGGATTGGATAGATAGTGTCCGTCAGGGGTGGGATAAGGTTTAGACATTCCTACCCCGAAATATATACAGTTGAAGTTAAAATGATTAGCCCTCTTGTGATTTTTTTTTAATTAAATATCTCCCAAATGATGTTTAACAGAGCAAGGAATTTTTCACAGTATTTCCGATAATATTTTTTCTTCTGGAGAAAGTCTTATTTGTTTTATTTCGGCTAGAATAAAAGCAGTTTTATAATTTTTTTAAAAAACATTTTAAGGTCAATATTATTAACCCCTCTTAAGCAATATTTTTTTCGATTGTCTACAGAACAAACCATCATTATACAATGACCTAATTACCCTAACTTGCCTAGTTAAGCCTTTAAATGTCACTTTAAGCTGAATACTAGTATCTTGAAAAACATCTAGTCAAATATTATGTGCTGTCTTCATGGCAAAGATAAAAGAAATCAGTTATTAAAACTATTATGTTTAGAAATGTACTTAAAAAATCTTTTCGTTAAACAGAAACTGGGAAAAAAAATACAGGGGGGCTAATAATTTAGGAGGGTTAATAATTCTGACTTCAACTGTATATATAAATAAGAAAAATCAATATGCACCCTGTGGTATACACTTTCTGTATAGAGATTTACATTTAATAAACACAAATGAAAGCTGTTCTTATTTGCCTGCTCTGTCTGTGCGGTTATATTTGATAATGTCAGAATGCTTGATCAGATTTATGCATCTTAAAGGAGTAAAACAATAGTGTATACAGCTATGGAAAAAAGACCACTTGAATATTCTGTTTCTCTAGACTGACTTTGATTTGTATGCATACAAAATGTTATTCCAACGAATGGTGACTTCTTAAAGGGGACCTATTATGCCCCTTTTTACAAGATGTAAAATAAGTCTCTGATGTCCCTAGAGTGTGTATGTTAAGATTCAGCTCAAAATACCACACAAATAATGTTTTATAACTCTTTAAAACGGCCCCTTTTTCCAAGCAGGTATCGCTGCAGCCTGGAGTGGGAAAATCCCAAGTGAGAGGGATTTTACTGCAAGTAGGCTGGGTGACCTCCAAGTGGGAGGGATTTACGCCGCAAGTGGGCTGGGTTGCTGTAGGTGTAGTAGACATTAATAAAACACAACAGGTTACTGTGAGGTTGGGTTTAGGGTTGGGGTAGGTGTAGACATTCATAAAACACAATAGGTTGGACTCTGTGTCATATAAAAGACATTAATAAAACAAAAACTCCAGGTTTGTACAGCCCAGTTGGAGCTTAAGTCCCACCAACTTGGAGCTGGCTTCGACCTCTGTTTATACCCTTCTCCCTTTTTAGGCTTTGATCCTAATTGTGCTTTTTGGTGACTGTCGCTTTAAATTCAAATGAGCTTGTGCTCTACTCAAAAGAGGGCGGAACTACAAATGCCTGTGTGTCAGTATAGTGGTAGATTCAAAAAGTCCGATGCTAATGAGGGAGAGATCATCACTAATGGGCGGGGCTTTTCCCCTCTGATGACATGTAAGGGAGAATGCCAATCAAAGTGTTTCTGTAGACCTAGGGCAGTTCTACGTACAAGTGACTATAAAAAAATCTAATTGATACATTTTTCCCATTAGAAGCTGGTTATCATGGTGCGAACTACGGGGGAACTAGGGGGAGTTTGGCTCCCATAAATGAGGCACGGGCTCACCTGAAAACATGATTTGTAAAATTTTGGGGGGTCTCAAAAAATATTCACAATGTGTTATTTTGACTTGCAGTTTCAGTATTGTATGATGTGATTATAGATTATTATGTGTAAAAGTGCAACATTATTATCTGCGGAGCAAAGTCCACTCATGTCCAAGACTGACAGCCAGATGCTTCATATGGACGTTGAGACACTGCTTATTCATTTTCCGAAACAAATAATGTGACGTTCTGTTTCGTTTTATTTGCTTCATACAGTTGGCCAAAACAATGTTTAAACACCGTAACATAGGTGTTAACATGTTGGACAATTAAGCTGAAAGCAGGTAAACATGACAAAACGGAACCCCTTTGAAAGGTTTTTCTTTCATTTTCGAATACACGATTATGTTTTACCAGAGTGAAAAGTGTGATCCCATGTCATTCTATGTCCTTAATGCCATCATCTTGAACTTATAGAGCAAATAGAAAAATGATAGGCTACATCACGAGGTTATTTATTTTGTTAAGTGAAACATATTCGTGTTTGTTGATTTTATATAAATGAATGTATTCCTCTCACAGAAGCACTGCAGGTAAAATAAGACAACGATGTTCTGTTGTTTAGGCTGCTGTTGTTTGTGCATGTAAAAAATAAATCCCTCAAAAGATATTTTAAAGAGCCAAAAAAAGTTATTAATGGGAAAACAAGCGTATTTTAGCGAGAAAGTAAACCGAAACTATCGTGGTGTTTTGTTCTACTTTGTAATATTAGTTACAATTATATAAATGTTTGTTTTATATTTATAATTTTTTTGTTTATACGTTGCTGTTTAAGGACAGGGATGCTGTGTGTTTTATAGCCTACATTGTGGCAAGGGAATTAACCCCCCAACCCCCCCAAAAAAGTGGGCTCGCCCAAAGGCATACTGTGTTACAACTATACAACTGTGTTTAAACCCCTTATAAAAGTGATTTTTGCATTATAGTTATTCTTTAACTCATTGGACATATTGGTTGATGTTTTTTAACAAAACATTGGTATTTTGTTATCTTAAAATTAAAATAAGAATGTCTGAAAACATGGCACCTGCTTTTGTTATTTTATGCCAAAAAAGATTTTAAAAAGCTCTAAATGGCAACATTTTTATTTTAAATTGGGAAGAAATGTAATATGTAGTAATTAAAATAGTTTTAATTATAAATTGTAAATCCAGAGAAAATGTGAATTTTCAAGTGGTCTCTTAATTTTTGCATACAAATGCATACAAATTTATTATAACAATAATTTACTATTAATTATAATAAATCAAACAAATTACATAATTTCTTATTACATAATTAACTATATTATAAAATATTTTTCAATAAATTATTTGCCTCCTGTGAATTCATGGAAAAGACCAAAGAATTATTACAAATTAGTTATTAAAAAGATCATGTTGAAAAATGTGTTTTAAAAAAATCTTCTCTCCATTAAACAGCACTTGGGAAATATTTAAAAAAGAAGTACATTTTTACAGGAAGGCTAATCATTTTGCTTTCAACTGTATTTCACCAGCATGGACCACCCCACACTTTGAGCTAGACTTTATTGTAGGGATGTAGGGATGAAAGGGTATGGTAATAGAAGAGTGGGATGAAGGGGAAGGGAAGTAAGAGGATTAACAGTGAACAGGTAGGTAGGTTGATCGGGTGTCCTACGATGATGCCCAGAGACTCAGAGTGGGGGTACCCTCTCTGTAATATTTTGGTAGAGTGATTGGATCCCCGATTTAACCTAGGAGGAAAGAGAGGGTTATAGGATTGTTAATGGGAAGCAAGAAAATAGAGGGAGGGAGGGAGAATGGGTTAGAGAGAACGAGAAGAACAGTGCTAGAGGGCTGGTCTGCATTAAATAAATTTTAGAGAGTAGGTGATTGGTTGAAGAGGCAAAGTGAGGCATGGTCCCGCTGCCGAACCTTTGTTAACAAGTTAACTCCATTTAAAGATGCAGTCAGCTATTTAGCAGTTTAAAAAGTTTTTTAAAATTTCTGTAAAATAAGGCAACAAAACAAACATACACTAAGTTTTGTTATTTGATTTCTTTAATGGGCAAAACCCAAAAGAATAATAAACTTAACACAACTTAAATGGGTAACACTTTACAATACGGAACATGTAGTTATTAATGTTAATTAATGTATTTACCAACATGAACAAAGATTTTTTTTAAATGGAAAGGAAGATCTTCGTGAATGTTTAGTTTCTAACCTGATACCATCAGCATATAGCAAAGCATACAATTATCCCAGAAAACCGCATGCCTATTAGTGCCCTCCATTCCTGAGGATGGATACAACACAATTCATATCCAAAACAACATCATAGACAATAAAGTCATATACTGCATAGAAAAAACTGTTGAAAATAAAAACAAATAAAAACAAAATCTTAAAGATTTGTTTGGTCGCGCTTGTCTAAAAAGTACTGACGATTATATCAGATATTTTATGAACATATGAAGTCATTATGTTAAGTGTTTATATGAAGAATTACACCGTGTTCTAACTATATGCAATGCAAAAAGATTACAACGACAAGCAATTTGGCTGTCTGCATCAAACGCGATGATAAGGAGCCCATAAAGTGACGTGCAAAAAAGTAATAATAATAAAGACTTTGGCGTGTGCACGACATCGACATACATATCGCATGTGCATGACATAGAAATACATATCGTGTGTACATGACATACGTATCGCGTGTGCACAACATAGACTTATATATTGCGTGTGCACAACATGCATATCGTATGCACACGACATAGACATATATATCACGTGTGCACGACATACATACAGCGTGCGTACAACAGACATATATATCGTGTGTGCACAACATACATATAGCGTGCACACAACATAGACATATGTATCGTGTGTGCACGACATACGTATAGAGTGCGCACAACATAGACATATATTTCACGTGTGCACGACATACGTATAGCGTGCACACAACATAGACATATATATCACGTGTGCACGACATAGACATATATATATATATATATATATATATATATATATATATATATATATTGCGTGTGCACGACATACGTACCGCGTGCGCACAACATAGACATATATATCACGTGTGCACGACATACGTATCGCGTGCACACGACAGACATATATATCGCGTGTGCACGACATACGTATAGCGTGACCACAACATAGACATATATATCACGTGTTCACGACATACGTATCGCGTTCGCACAACATATATATCACGTGTGCACGACATACGTATCGCGTGTGCACAACATAGACATATATATCGCGTGTGCACGACATACGTAGCGTGCGCACAACATAGACATATATATCACGTGTGCGCGACATACGCATAGCGTGCGCACAACATGACATACGTGACATGCGTATCGGGTGCACACGACATAGACATACATATTGCGAGTGCATGACATACGTATCGCGTGCGCATGACATAGACATATATCCCATGTGCACGACATGGGTATCGTGTGCACACAACATAGACATACATATCATGTGCTTGACATGTGTATCGTGTGCGCACGACATAGACATATATATCGCTTGTGCACGACATACACATCCCATGCACATGCCATAGACATATATATTGTGTGAGCACGACATATGTATTGCATGCGTACGACATAGACATACATATTGCATGTGCACGACATACGTATCATGTTCGCACGACATAGACCTATATATCGCGTGTGCACGACATACTATCGCGTGTGCATGTGACATAGACATAGAAAAATGTCTGTCATAGGAACATAGACATAGGACCTAAAAATGGGACACATGCGTGCGCACGACATAGACATACGTATCACATGCGCACGACACAGACATACATATAGCGTGTGCACGACATAGACCTATGTATCACATGCGCACGACACAGACATTGCTTGTGCACGACATAGACACATATCGCATGTACACAATTTATGTATCACGTGCACAACATAGACATACGTATCGCTTGTGCATGACATCGACATATGAAGTGTGTGCGCATGATATAGACATACATATCACCTGAGCATGCAAAAGTCTTCATTTTTTTTTTTCCCACATGTCACTTTAGGAACTCCGTATGATGCGACACAACAGAAACATTTAAATACTGATATTGGTTTGCACTGAGTCACTTTCTGACTTTCATTTTCAAACCGTTTGCTAGTTATTTTATTTTCAAGGTCTGAGGTGAACTATCTGCTGCTGCTTTCAGACATATGGAAATAAATGTCACATATAATGGTATTCAAACTCACATTGATAGCATTTAACACTGAATAAAGCACATAATCAGTACCTGAGGTGATCATTGCCATAGCTTTGTTATGCCGTTGTTTTGCCATGACGCTGCAGAAACAGAAACTGTTTCTAAAATAGAAATTTCGCACATCACTGTTGCAGATGGTTAGGACAAAATCTACTTTTAACATTAAAAAAGTTACTTATTACACATGTCGTGACGTGTGTAGCTAGCACACGGTGTAACTCTATTCTGTGAAAAATTCTAGCAATTTTGAGTTTTTCTAGGTTTGTTAAAGGGATATCTATTTAGCAGAAAACAACATAATTTAAGTAAAAAAGCACTTTAAAAAAAAGCTATTTAAGTTTTAAACAAATGCTAATAAATACAACAACTTGAGGATAACAATATAAGGCACGTATCCTAATTTAAAGGAATTCATACTCTGCAGAAAGCCTGAATAGTTGCGTCTAAGCCCTTAACTTTTATCAAGCATTATATTAACAGGTCTAGCTATAAAGGTTGACAATGTAGTATGTGAAAATGTTGGAATAAAGTTAATGTGGAGGGACTTTGGATTTTCTGCTGCCTGACCTCCTGATCTTCAGCTCCTGCTCATATCGCTCCAGCTGACTCCAGAATCCTGGGTTAGGCTCGACTACTGATCGGGCACTTTTTACTACCTGTTAGAAAAAATAGAAAGAACAGAAGAGCTGAAGAACATGAAAGGTCCCGTAAAGTGCTTCAAAATGTGCATTTTATTATTCGATATTTGACATAATCTCAACTGAAACAGGAAGACAGGACAAGACAGAGTAGCTCCTCCTCTTTTTTCAAAGACAGCCAGTAGTGTTTAATCTATATTAGGGCAGCACAATATATCGATATCGCAATGTGCGCATCCACAATAGTCACATCCCAAGATATGAAATGTTGAGTCTAAATTATAGTTGACCAGGAGCCACAGAACACAAGTGATTTGTAGAGTCACTGCTACATTTAAATGACATGAGGGTGAGTAATTAATAACAGTATATTCATTTTTGGGTGAACGAACCCTTTAATAAAATAGCTACTTAAAGGGATAGTTCACCCCAAAAAATGTAAGTTTACTCACTATGTTCTCACCCTTGAGTGCTTTCAAAACTTTATGAGTTTCTTTTTTCTTAAGGAAGGTGAAAGAAGATATTTTGAACAATTTTAGAAACCTGTAATCACTGACTTCCATAGTAGGAATAATAAATACTATGGAGGTCAATGGTTACAGGATTTCAGCATTTTTCAAAATATCTCCTTTTGTGTTCAGCAGAAGAAAGAAACCCCAAGAGGTTTGTGAAAAGTGAATAGTGACAGAATTTCCATTTTAGGGGTGAACTATGCCTTTAAATATTCTTTAATGCTAAAATTCTACATGTACCCTGACTAGAACTGTTTGATATCCAAACTGAATTTGATGTAAACATTATTCATACCTGGAAGGCATCTGTTAGAGTGAGACTCTGGTGCTTCATCAAATAGGCCACGCAGACAGTAGCTGAGCGGCTGCGTCCGTTCTTACAGTACACGACGGTCCGCCCCCCTCGTCCTGCCTCACTGGCTATGGCATCAGCACAGCGGTCAAAATACCTGTACAGGTCTTCATTAGGGTCGTCGTAGACAGGTACACGCAAAGTGCTGACCCGCACAGAAGGAAAGGGCTGCTGCTTGGACACATTAATACACAGGGTGACTGCCTCCTTCTGGATGAGGTCATTGTTACAGGCTGACCTGGCATTACTGATCAGCAGACAATCTGTTACTGCGCTCAAATGCAGCATGTTTTGCTATATACTTGCATAAATATGATTATAGGATTGTTTGAAGAAACATCATAAAGTGTGTTTGCTCATAAATTACAGATCAACTCTACTCCAAGCTGTTTTTTTATTTTTTATTTAATATTTTCTTTATATACTTGATTGTCCCATATACTTTATAACTGCAGGTTAATTATGTTTATATATATAATAACCTTAACTGTAAAAAGCTATTAGTTACTAATCAATTAGTTAAAGTTAGTTAAAGGTAACTAATAACCTTAACTGCTCCGAATTTGCAATAATGTGCACCTTTTGTAAAGCAATAATTATTGTGAAAAGTGCTATACAAATAAACTTGAAGTGAATTTATATACTTTACATATTCTGTAAAGACTAATGTTGTTATTCCCGATAGAGATGCATGTCAGATACTAAAGTGTACTGCCCCTTTAAGGAGAATAGTCAGATGTTTCATGCTGGTCCTAATGCCCTTAAACAAGTCTCACAAAAGCTGTTGAATAAACCAGAGAGGACAGAAAGAAAATTAGAATTCATTAAACATTCAGAACTAGCACATGCAAAGCAGTTTTGTAAAGAAATCTAAGTGTCAATCATGGGCATGCTCTAACAGCATGTTTAATATAGCAGCACGGATATGATCCGCCTTCAGAACAAAACATAAACATTAAAATCAGATTTAGAAACCGCTGTGACCTACGGATTGGGCGCGGGGATAATCATCGAAGCGGATTGTCAGCTCCTCTTCATCCTCATCCTCGGTTCCTAATAGCACAAAAAACGTGCAGTGAAGACACACGTAGAGCTCTGGCCCCGCCCATTTATCTGTCAATCCTCTCCTCGCCCCAATGACTAGCGTTGGATCAAAATAGATGTAATTTGAAACCTAAGCTTGACATCCAGCTGACCCAGACGTTTTGCGTCTGAAAATAAATAAATAAATCAATAAAAAACTTCACAGTCCAGTCAATTAAGTGATCAAAAAACTGACATTTTCTGCAGTTTTAAAGAGGGTTTTTCGGTAATAAGCTGTTGAGAAAAAAGAAAACGTTTGAAAACGTTCATTTGAAAAAACTAATGGACTGTTGTGTATTCCCAATTTAAAGGAAGATTTGACATTAGCCATTAGTTTTGTCTAATTTAAAGAACATTTTTTAAATATTTTTTTTATCTTTAGACTTTTATATAGCTATTTATGGGTTAGGAATTTTTAAAGGTTTAAAAAAATATATATATAGTTTTATCTTTATACTTTTGCATAGATATTTATGGATTATAAATATAAATATTCATTCATTCATTTTCTTTTCGGCTTAGTCCCTTTATTAATCTGGGGTCGCCACAGCGGAATGAACCGCCAACTTATCCAGCATATGTTTTTTACGCAGCGGATGCCCTTCCAGCTGCAACCCATCACTGGGAAACATCTATACACACTCATTCACACACATACACTACGGACAATTTAGCTTATTCAATTCACCTATACCACATGTCTTTGGACTTGTGGGGAAACCGGAGCACCCGGAGGAAACCCACGCGAACACGGGGAGAACATGCAAACTCCACACAGAAACGCCAACTGACCCAGCCGAGGCTCGAACCAGCGACCTTCTTGCTGTGAGGCGATAGTCCTACCCACTGCGCCACCATGCAGCCCTAAATATATATATATATATATTCAGGGGGGGTTCGGGTGGTTCGAAAGACCCACCCTTCACTGACAAAGGTCCAGAATTTGTCCCATACATGAGCTCATTTGTCCTATTTTGACTGCTATGCCATCATAAAGAGTGAAAATAACCCATCGAAAAAGGTTTTAAGATCAAGTGGAATCCTCTGTTGGCTGTTGCTTCGGTGTAACCAGCTAATCAGGTTTGGCCAATGGTAACAATTATTTTTCATGAGTCCAACATCCAGCTGTGCAAGAAAACATACGATCTAATGTAAGTGAAGTCATTTTTCGCTACTGTATTGTTTTTAAATAGAGAAAATATTTTATAAGTAACTTTTATTCTAAATCTTGGAACAAAAAATGACCAATGAAAAGGTGTGAAGCACCAAAAGCGACTCATATTAAAATGAATTTGAATACTATTTTGGCTATTGTTGTTATGCATGAATTTTCAAACTTACTTTTTTTTGGTTATGATGACCATCCGACAATCTATTTCAGCTAAAGTAGTGCTTAAAATGTCACTAAAAGGCAGCATTTAAATCTCATAATTAAATAGTAGCCTAAATGAGGCCCATAACCACAAAAAGGTCCACTTTTTGAGAAAAAAAGAA
>CAIGQV010016226.1:5165565-5180278 GCA_903798115.1 Danio jaintianensis | reverse complement strand
ATAGATAGATAGATAGATAGATAGAAAGATAGATAGATAGATAGATAAAACTATATATAAAAATTAAAAATACATAAAATCAGGATAAAAAAACTGTATTTAGATTTTACAATAAATGAAATATTAAATTATTAAATAAATTAATAAATAAATAAACAAATAAAAATGTAAATTACACTTTGTTTTGTCTTCATTAAGGTCATCATTATCTGAAGAATCGCATCGTCATATGCGTTTAGGATGAGTAAATGGATGAAACGCATTAGCCAAATAAACAATCAAATAACAACTAAAAGTCACAGAATGTGAATACTATAGCTATATATCTCCACTGCGTTCGATTTCTTTTATTGTAAATATGTACAAACTTAGTACAAGCACATCTCACAACAATTATGAACAAATAAAACAAAATAAAAATGAGATAAATTTTATTAACAGTATACAATCAAAGTATAAACAGTTGGCAGGGGTAAAAATAAATAGGTAAGATAATAATATTAATAATAATAATAATAATAATAATAATAATAATAAATCAGGCGCAGTGGGTAGCACGTTCGCCTCACAGCAAGAAGGTCGCTGGTTCGAGCCTCGGCTGGGTCAGTTGGCATTTCTGTGTGGAGTTTGCATGTTCTCCCCGTGTTGGCGTGGGTTTCCTCCGGGTGCTCCGGTTTCCCCCACAAGTCCAAAGACATGCGCTATAGGTGAATTGGGTAAGCTAAAATTGTCCGTAGTGTATGTGTGTGAATGAGTGTGTATGAATGTTTCCCAGTGATGGGTTGCGGCTGGAAGGGCATCCGCTGCGTAAAGCATATGCTGGATAAGTTGGCGGTTCATCCCGCTGTGGCGACCCCAGATTAATAAAGGGACTAAGCCGAAAAGAAAATGAATGAATGAATGAATGAAAAATGAGATAAATTATATTAACAGTATACAATCAAAGTATAAACAGTTGGCAGGGGTAAAAATAAATAGGTAAGATAATAATATTAATAATAATAATAATAATAATAAATCAGGCGCAGTGGGTAGCATGTTCGCCTCACAGCAAGAAGGTCGCTGGTTCGAGCCTCGGCTGGGTCAGTTGGCATTTCTGTGTGGAGTTTGCATGTTCTCCCTGTGTTCGCGTGGGTTTCCTCCAGGTGCTCCGGTTTCCCCCACAAGTTCAAAGACGTGCGGTATAGGTGAATTGGGTGAGCTAAAATTGTCCGTAGTGTATGTGTGTGTATGAATGTTTCCCAGTGATGGGTTGCAGCTGGAAGGGCATCCGCTGCGTAAAACATATGCTGGATAAGTTGGCGGTTCATCCCGCTGTGGCGACCCCAGATTAATAAAGGGACTAAGCCGAAAAGAAAATGAATGAATGAATAATAAATCATTTAATTAACCAAATGAAATGTACATAATACTTCATATGTTTTTTTTTTTTTAGTTTTTTAGTTTAGTTTTTTAGTTTTTCTGTTTCTAATGTTACAAAGTGTAGTACAATATTGTTTAATCTCTTTTATAAAATGTTCACAATTTGGCTTAGCTTTAGCCCTCCACTGCGTTCGACTGAAAGGGAAGTAAACATGCAGTGACGCAGTTGTCCCGCCGATACGTCTGACGTCACGACGTCGTTTCGGAGTTCACAGCAACAAGATGAGAGAGGAAGCCTTGAGATGGAGGCAGGGGGGTGATTTATCGTAAAAAATAGCGAATTTGGAGACATTTGACATTTCGTTTTCAGAAAGAGATATAAGAGTCTCCACAGGGAAGAGTCGTGTGTTAAATTTAGCTATATAAATACTCAGTCAGCACTGGATATTTGGGTGAGTTTCTCAAGTATCGACCGGGCGCCATTTAAACACGCTGTGCGGGAGACAGGAAAGAAATAACTGCTCTCACAGCCCGCACTCGGCTTTCTGCTTCCGCGGACAGATTCTGCTCTCTAATAAACACACTTATTTGTTAGGAGATTGTATTCTCAGTGTGGTAGGCAGTGGAAATGTGGCCTGTTTGTGAAGGCCTCTGGTAGCGCCAGGTATTGTGTGTGTTAGCTGGCTAACGGCTAACAGACCTCGAAGTGAAGAGAGTTACGACCCCGAGCAAGAGACTACAGGTATAAATTGTGCACCATCAGCTGCCAATTAACGCTTTGTTTCATTTTCTACGTTCAATGTAAAAATGTGTTTAATACCTTGCTGGTTTTCATGTGTTTGTTATTGGGTTCTGCGTTACAACATCATGGTAGTAGTAACACGCCACCTAAAGAAAAGACGAGCTAACTCTGACAAGTGTTGGGGGTAACGCGTTACAAGTAACGCGAGTTACGTAACAATATTACTTTTCTAAGTAACGAGTAAAGTAACGCATTACATAAAGTAATCAAATTTGAGTTACTTAAAAAAATGCAATGTGAGTTACTTTTTAGTTTAAATAATTCACTTTTAAAAAAATAAATAGCTGAATTGAAATGGTCATAGTCACATTGAATCCCGCAAGCAAGAAATGAGAGACTGCAGGAACAGACAGAATTGACGGCAGAGCCTTACATTTTTGTCATAGAAAGATTCTCTTTATTTTGAACACATGAAAGTGAAGTAAAAGAGGATTATCTGAATGGACTTTAATAAGATAAATAGTACAAAAGTAGCTAACGCATTGCTTTAAACTGTATATACAGCATGTAGAGCTTTGGGGTCAGGAAGTTCTCAGAAGATAACATTATTCTACATTAATTTTTTTTGTGAAGTTGAAGGTTATACATTGTGTTGTTAGCTCCTGTATTTAAAAAAAGAAGAAGAAAAAACCCTGCAAATTCTGAAAGAGATCAAACCTCAGCCAGGTCAGAAAAGGTAACGCAAAAGTAACGTAACGCATTACTTACCATAACAAGTAGCTAAGTAACGCAACTAGTTACTTTTTTGGGGGAGTAACTCAATATTGTAATGCATTACTTTCTAAGGTAACTTTCCCCAACACTGATACTGTAGTTCACAGACACATCAGTGTTACTCAAATTATTTGCCCCTCAATTTTTACATCACTTTAAATCTAATTGAAAGTACATTGGATTGAAAGCAACTCTTAGATTTTTTTTGTTCTTCTACTGAAGTAATACAGTGACTTAATCAAAGATTACATTAAAATAGCTGCAAGCAAACTAAACGTGTGTTGTATTGAGGTAAATGTAATGGCAGTGTACAAATACATGAGTAGCCATACAGATATCATGTGTGCACTTTTCTTCAAAAATACATGATCTGTATCATCATCATCATTACCTGTTGTGTTGATTGATGGACTTGGTGACTTGTATTGCAGACGAACTGTTTTCTTTCTGAGTTTATGGTGTGTTTATATGCATTATATTCAATTGGTTGATGCATAATGTGATTTCTCAATTATCAAAGGTTTGTGAGTTTTTTTGAAGGAATAAAAATGTACTTTTTCCCACACAAAAATAATCATTTGCATTGGTTAGGGTATTCCCAGCCTGTTTTGGTTCTGGACCCAGATTTTACTTGGGATATTAAGTGATGAAAACTCTTTAAAGTCCTTTTACTTAATTTTTTTCATGATCCTAAAAATGTATTTTATGTGGTAGCCTGTAAAATACTATGAATGGTTCAACTTGACTATGTTGTTAAACCAAAAGAGTAAGCTAAATCTTTTAAAAGCTATTTGATAAAAGTGAGTTTTAAAGGAACACCCTTTTTATTTATTTATTTTTTAATAGGTTAATTTTACAACTCACCCTAGAGTTAAACAGCTGAGTTTTACCATTTTTTAAAAATCCAGTCAGCTGATCTTCATGTCTTTTGGCAGCACTTTTAGCTTAGCTTAGCATAAATTATTCAATCGGATTAGACCATTAGCATCTCACCGAGAGAAAAAAAAAAAGCTACGGCAGCAAACATCCTTGATTAATACGCCTGATAACTTTTCATTTTCCACTTGACATAGATCATTGAATCGAATTAGATCAATCACTTAAAAATGACCAAAAGGTTTAGATAATTTTATAGCTTGACTCTTCTGTAGTTACATCGTGTACTAAGACCAATGGAAAATGAAAGTTGCTATTTTCTAGACCAGTATGGATAGGAACTATACTCTCATTCTGATGTAATAATCAAGGAACTTTTCTGTCAAGGAACCATAGCTGCAGAAGACGCAATGATATTATGCAGCATAATCAGCACATGATTCCTGTGCAAGCAGGTGGTCACTTTGGAAGTTACTTAGCTGGGGCTATTTTCAGGCACTGCGTAATATCATTGCAGCAGGTGAAATGATATTACGCAGCGCCTGAAAGTAATGTACTATATAATAAATACTTTAGTATTTAGTAAAAATTATAAATGCTCTTTGTATTTTTGCAGCCGGTGCAATAATACACTGCCTGAAATTAACCTATTTTTAGAAAAGTGTTCCTTTGACTAAATACATGTTACAGAACTGTTAGTTTTTCAAGGTATAAAATCTAAAAATGACACATTGTGATTTAAAAAAAATATATAATTACCATGTATTACACAGAGTTATTATGCAAAATTATTAATGTAAGAAATGGTAGCCCCAATTAGACACCCTGCTTATTTGACTAGCATCTATTATGTGTAAAACACAACCCAGCTGTTTGAGAATCAGTGCTCTGGGACTTTCTTCCTTCAGCTACATGCTGAGAATAGGTTCACAATGGGATTGTACTTTAGTCATTCTGTATATGGCACATTTTTTGCATTATGATTTTTGACAAATGCAATGGAAGTTGAACACATTTACGTTTTTCACAATAAGTTAATTTTATACTTAAATAGCCTTTAATATTTGCCCAATGTTTTTCAACATCATTCACTCTTTTAACATAGACCAGTCCTGTACACATACCTTACAGTAGCTGCCTGTCAGCTCTTATGGTTGCTAAATACAATTCCAGAGTTGTCCGTGTATTGAGAATATTCATCTTTTAAAGAGTGAGTTCACAAAACTGACTTAATTTGCAGATGTGCTATTAAGAATTCAAAACAAAATGCTGCTTTCTTAGTTTGAAGAATTACGGCTTGCCAACTGTTGTACATTAATACACTGATTACACATATTTATTAAATGCTAATGACAAATGAAGCAGTTACTTTTACTATTTATTCATATGTGTAATTCATGGTGCTATTAGGATAACTAAAAAAAACTTTGTATACATGGCTTTGAGCCTTTTATCCTCTCTTGATACTATAAAAGGAATTAAATCATTCATAAAAAGTAAAATATCAACTTTGTGTGCTATTGTAAGGGTAAACATCTGTTGCTTTCTGTGTTTAAAGTTATGTATGCCTTAAAGTTAACCAATGCTGCTTTATAGTTTTAAATCCTGCCCAATTTTATTCATTGTTCAGTCCATGTTGAAGATTTTCAGTGAAAACCACTGATCTTTTTGTCCTCAGACACTCAATACCAGCAACCATTAATGTCTTTCTCTTTATTTTTATTAATTATTTTTAAGTTAGAGCAGGTTTCTATGATATAATTTGCATCATGCCACAGTGTTTGGCATTTGGGAGCATTCTGGGATTATTTATTCGAATAAGTTTTTACTAATTAGAAAAGCAGTTTCTCTATAATGACGAGTTTTTTTTTTTTGTTTTTTTGCTAAATACTTTTTTTTTTGTTCTGAAGAACTATTTTGATCCAACAAGAACATATTAGCATAACTTGCATAACCGTAACTTGCATAATAAAATGAGAAAAGGGTTCTTATAGATTGATGGTGCAGATATAGAAAATTATCTAGGTTGTAACTTATCGATTGTTATAAGTTAAGTTATCGATAACATTGTGTATTGATTTGTAGTATTGTACTTATAATCCCCCCAAACAAAGCATTGAGTGTTGTGGTCTGCCAAAATTTTTAAATCAGACAATCACATGATGAAATGTTTTCTTTTTTAGCTTTTATGTGTTATTTTTGTATGTTTTTTGATCTGTGCGTAATTTGTTCTTTTAAATTTAGCCAACGGAAAGAACCCTAAACTTCTCTTCATATCCTCAGGAGTTACTAAATCGTGACCATGGCGACAGATATCGGCTCCCCTCCGCGGTTCTTCCATATGCCTCGCTTCCAGCACCAGGCCCCCCGTCAGCTGTTCTACAAGAGGCCCGACTTCGCCCAGCAGCAGGCCATGCAGCAGCTCACCTTCGACGGCAAGCGCATGAGAAAAGCTGTCAACCGCAAAACCATTGATTACAATCCATCTGTCATCAGACATCTAGAGGTATTAGCCTAGCAGGAATGCAACTCGCTTATTTATTGTATTCATTTATTTGGTATCGTTCTGCTTTACTTCACCTCACCCTACCCCTCTCTCATCCCCTATTTTTGCACTGCTATTTATCATCTAAAGTTATTTTTACTGTAACTTGTTGTTTAGTGTAATTTGTAAGAATATATTTACATGTTTACACTGAGTAGTGAGATGCACTTAAACTCATCGCACATGAATATGATGTACATTGTATATGGGTACAGTGACAATAAAAGGCATTCCATTCTATTGTATTCTATTCTTTTATGTTAATGCTCTTTATTTGATATGCATCTACTTTATTTGCAAAAAAGAAAATCAATAAAAAGTTCAAATCATAAAGAAATGCAGCTCACTGAAAACCAAGCCCTCTTCCTCTGGCACTTTTAACACTTTGCAAATGACTCCTTTTTGCAGAATCGATTGTGGCAGCGAGATCATCGAGATTTCCGCGCTCTTCAACCAGACGCAGGCTGCTACAATGAAGTGAGTGTTTTACTACTACCGCTGCTACTGCTAGTTCTTGTGTGTGTGTGTGTGTGCGTGCGAGTGTGTGTGTGTTTTTTCTAAAGTTTATATCACTAATAAAATAATCACTTTTCTTGTAGCTCGTTCCTCCAGTGGGCATGCTTAGCAATCCTATGAATGCGGTTACGACAAAGTTTGTCAGAACCTCCACCAACAAAGTGAAATGCCCTGTTTTTGTTGTGCGGGTAAGTGTTATATGAAATACATTTAGCTGTAAAACCAATGCAATCTCACTGCGATTCATAACTTTTATAATTTAGTGACTAATTCGTATGAATTTGTATTGTCTCATTCATACATTTTAGTGTGATTTGCACATCCCCCAATCAGGGGTGGGGTTTAGTACCACACTTTCTTTTGATTAAAAATTGTATGAATGAAATCCTATCAGGGTTCATGCGGTCCTGGAAAAATTTTGACCTGCCTGGAAAAGCTTTAGAAAAACAAATAAACCCAAAATGTTTAGGAAAAGTCACAGAAATGTGTTTAACCATCATCTGTATTAACCGTTATCTGTATACTTGAATATATTTGAGATGATAATATTTTTTTTTTTTTTTTTTGTTTAACTCTGTTTTATTGATGCATATTAGTCAGAAAGTTACAGTATTAAATACAAAGAATCACAAGACATCAACTGTTCCAATCTATCGGCAAAAAACAATTAGTTCACGTTTTTTTTATTCTCTGAATTAAACAATACAATTATATATTCTTGCATCAAGAGCAATATAAAAAACACAAAACACAAATAAAAAATATGTAATAATAAGATAGATAAAATAACATTATAGGTAAAAGTAACACATTAGGTCTTACAGCAATACAGAAAAAATAGGTAAATACAAATATGCAAAAAGTACAGCAGTAAAATAAAAAAAATAAAAAAAACATGCATATTTTATCTGTGCTTTCCATTCATAACTAAGCCATGAGCAGGGAAAATAGGTCAGCTGTAGTTTTTTATTATTATTATTTATTTATTTTTATTTTTTTAAATGTGAGAGGAAGAGTTTATTGGGTAAATTTAGAAAAAAATTGCGCTCTCAGTCTCTTCATGTGACATTCTCTGTGTGGGGTAAAAAAAACTGTTGCAAAAACTTCAAAAAGCATAATCAGTTTCAGCTTGGTCTCGCTTTCACTGTAATTCAAGATACATTTTGAGTTTTTTTTTAGTTATTGTGTCCAGAAGCAATCTCTAACTACAGAAGTAAGATACTGTGGGTGCTAAAGGCTAATTTGTACTATTTATATAAGTCTTGTGAAAACACAAGCCAACATGTTAAAAATGTTCACACAAACAGCAAGATGCTTTCTAAAAACTATTTTACAGATATAAAAATAAATATAAACTACACAGATTGTCACATTTTAATATGCTGTAATAAATTTGAACGTGCATTTTTTTTCCCTATTTACCACATGTATGTAGACATTACATGAATATTTACCTGAAAGTTTTGGAAAAGTCCTGGAATTTTAGTAGTAAAAATATGGATGAATCCTGTCCTACGAATTAGCCACTTTTCTAAGATACAAAATAGTTAAATTTCGTCATGAGATCAGGCTGGTAAAACTCCATGTACAATATGTCTGTCCTTTTCTTCTTTTCTTATAGTGGACTCCTGAAGGTAGGCGACTTGTAACAGGTGCCTCCAGTGGGGAGTTTACTTTATGGAATGGGCTCACGTTCAACTTTGAGACCATTTTACAGGTAACCAGAGACCCACAACCTTTCTTCATAACCTCAAAAGCTTGCTAAAAGTCCGTTATTCATTTATCTGTGATTTCTTTCCTTCTCATAGGCTCATGACAGCCCTGTCAGGGCAATGACCTGGTCTCATAATGACATGTGGATGTTAACTGCCGACCATGGAGGTTACGTGAAGTACTGGCAGTCCAACATGAATAACGTCAAGATGTTCCAGGCTCACAAGGAGGCGATTAGAGAGGCCAGGTCTATACACAATCTACCATTTTCTGTAGTTAACCCAA
This sequence comes from Danio jaintianensis, assembly GCA_903798115.1. Lineage (NCBI taxonomy): Eukaryota > Metazoa > Chordata > Actinopteri > Cypriniformes > Danionidae > Danio > Danio jaintianensis. The sequence continues at coordinate 5,171,465 of CAIGQV010016226.1, read as the reverse complement.
GCCTGTTACTGCCCCTGCAGTGGCGGGGCTCTGCCTGTAGGGGGTTCTCCTCAGTGCTGATATATTCTTCCCTGTGCTACTCAATGTTCATGTCCTTTTTGATTGATACGTGTGTTTATTTGTCACCTGTGGCTGAGTTATGTATCCTCATCTTTTATATACATAGCTACTTTGTACAGAAAAGGTGTATTTTTCACACTTTTAAATAAAGCATTCCCAATTATTTATATTCAAAGGTGCAATCTAGAATAATAAAAGAAAGAAACATCCGTTAAAAACACCCTCAGGGATTAAAGTGTTTGATGGAAAGGTTTACGGAGCCTCCGTATTGGAGGAGATGCATTGGTGTAATTGTAGGAAACCTACACAACTCTTAATTTCACAATGGTTTAACAACGAGACAGAATCTGTGTTGCCCCTACATCAGAGTCTGAGCCACACTTTCAGCCCTCAAAACAAGTTTTCACTAATAAAAAAAAAAAAAAAACTTCCTTGAAATAAAGAATAAATATAACACAACTCTATGGGTATAAAGGCACAACATGTTCAACCAGATTCACTGCCACTCATTTAAACACGATGTAGAGCATCATTTCAGAAATTATGAATAGCAACATCTTTAAAATCAACAAAGGAAGCCTCATTTACAGTCAGGGTTATTAGATAATAAAATTGCTCATGGGAAATAGGCTGAAGAGAGGCTTTTGCTCAATTTATCAGTTTTTTTGGGGACAGCTCACCCAAAAATGAGAATTCTGTCATCATTTTACTCACGCATCACTTCTTTTAAACCTTTATGAGTTTCTTTATTCTGTTGAACACAAAAGAAGATACTTCGAAGAATGCTGAAAATCTGTAACCATTGACTTCAATAGTATTTTTTTATCCTACTTTGGAAGTCAGTGGTTACAGTTATTTTAAGCATATTTTGTGTTTACCACAATACAAACTTTAAATATTTGGAACCACTTTAGGGAGAGTAAATAATGAGTAAATGTTCATTTTTGGATGAACTATCCCTTTGACACTTGTATTTCATGGTGTTAGGTGGTGTGCTAAAACTTTGTGTTTAGAAATGGTGTGTTTTTGGAGGTTGGTGAACTGAGGCAGGCTCAGTTTGGCCAAGTGCTTGTGTGTGCCCTTTGGAAGGAAAGTCTGTGAAGGGATGATCACATTTGACAACTAATCAAATGAATAATCCATATAACTTTCATAGCTTCATTCCATTTCCTGATATTGCACGGCAGGGCTCAGAATACAGTCGGTAATGCATTTCAATCCTTTAGGCTTTTCACAACACAAGAGCTATTTCATTGCAGCCCTCATTGAAGTTTTAGTACTCATTTAGTTAAAGGGATAGTTCACCCAAAAATGAAAATGATCATAATTTACTCGCCATTCACTTGTTTCAAACCTTTGAGTTGAACTCAGAAGTTAGCTGTGACTTCCATAGTATTTGTTTTCACTACTATGCAAGTCTATGGTTACAGGTTTCCAACATTCTTCAAAATATCTTCTTTTTTGTTTAACAGAAACTCATAACCACTTGAGATAGAGTAAATGGAGCAAATTTTAATTTTAGGGTAAACTATCCCTTTAAAAGGAGAGTATGATAGCACAGTCTGCTGTGAAGACGGATGGTTCCTTGTCAGATCCACAAAGGGCCCCTGCAGGGTGTAAGGTGTCCAGCCTACAGAGAACTGCTATGTTATCCTTCATTGTTGATTTTCTCCCTGCTGTGTCTTCAGTTTCTCTCCTACGGATAATAAATTTGCCACTTGCTCTGATGACGGAACTGTACGCATCTGGGACTTTCTGCGCTGTCACGAGGAAAGAATTCTGAGAGGTACGTTATATAAGATGTGGAGATCATTGCAAACGCTTTTCTTTAAACACAAAATCACGCAGTACTCGTGTTGCCTTTCTCATACACACACACAGATCTGCACACTGAAGACATTATGGTTTTGTGTACCAGTGTTTTTTTTTCATTTAGGAAATTGAACACTCTTGATTGTGGGAAAAGGTTTTTGCTTTGAGTATTTTATTGGGTGTTGTTGTTTTTATTGTATGAATAAATCATTTAAAATGTTTCGACACTATTTTCTGCTTACGCTGATTAACTTTTGTAGTTTTGTTTACTTAACGGACCAGAGTTAAATTTGTTATTAAATTATTATTTAATTTATTAAAGAATTAAATTTAGTTCGTTTTCTAAAATGACCAAAGATTATTATATTTAATAAATCAGAAAATTATGATTTATTATGAATAATTCAATTCAATAGAAGATCACAATTTTATTCAGGGCTCAACAATTAGGACTTCCCGGGGCCAGCATGCTCGGGACAGTAGACAGGATCGTTATTGGGCCAGTGCTGCCTTGTCACTAAAGTTTAATTTGCAACTATTTGTCAATTGTGTGCTAATACAGTCTTAGAATCGAGAAACAGTTTGTGCTTTTAAGCCTTTAAATGTTACCGTCTCTGTGAAGTCGTAAGCGCCATATAGCTTTTCGGTTCCTATCTGATTGGATGTTGTGAGCATGTTATTTTTTTCCGTAATCTGGTAGCAACCAGTACAGCAAAGAGACATCAGATTGAGGCTGAAAGAAATGTCTGTTTCTAATATCTTGAAGCAGACATTTACGTGGGTATACGACGAAAAAAATGAAGTGATGTTTTGCACAGTTTGCCAAGTCAGCCACCTCTTGTTTTGCAATAAAACACCCACACATTTTTCATACTGCTATTTTTGTTTGCATAACACTTAGAATTTTGCTCAGAATTTTTGAATATTCAAATTCTAGATTCACAGACGTTATTTTTGACACATTATTTAAAATATGTGGCTAAAAAATAGCTATTTACTTTTTGTTTTTGGTGGGGCCAGTGAGAATCTGAACCACTGGCCTGAAAATTAGCTTTATTATTTCTTATTAAAAAGTAATTAGCTTTATTATTTTATTAGTTTAGTTAACATTTAATCTCAATAGTCACTATGACACACTTTGTTTCAGTACTTTAATAAAAAAATATATATATATAATAATGTTGCTGCTCACTTTTGCTGACGTTTGGTTTGTAAAGATCAAGATGTCGCCTGGCGTAATGTATTTTTCTGATGAGGGGTTTCTCTTTTAGTATCAACATCATTCACGTGTGTGAGACATGTATAACTTATCACAATTTGTGAGAAGAAGATAAAAATAGAGATGTCATCTGTTTAAAATCTTTTGAGATGCTGCTGACATTTACCAAAAATTACAACTGACTATGGTGGGACTTTTTGTGGATGGGTGTGTGTGTATATATTAGTCCTTATATTAAGTTTATTATCAAAACCAATGCTTTTGAAGCAATACTTTACAAAAATATTCTTTAAATTTTGTTTTATGTGAGTTATAGAGAGCAAAATATTATTTAAAAACAATATAGCAGAACTTTAGGAAGCAAACATTGATGTGATGTTGTTGAGGTTATTGACTAGGCTTAAAAATGTCTCCTTTGTGAAACAGTAACAGATTATGCACTCTGCATCAAATATGCATTCATATGCAGCTATAATTATTATTTAAAAACCATTAATAAATTAGGGCACTGCTTCAAAATTGTCAGTTACTCTGGATTTTTGGTTTATAGTTTTGTGTTTGAGTAAAACATCATTTTTATTTATTCTGTATACTAATGACGTTTCTTGCTAAAGATGATGTCATTTTATTTGTATTTTTTTTTGTTGAAAATAACTGGAAAGGTGTTTTTATTTATTTATCTAATTTTTTTGTTCATTTTTAGACAACACAATATCCATGTTTTTACTTCGAGAGTTAAGAAATCAGTAGGGGAAGAACCCTGAATTTCTATTACAGCACATAAAAAGATTTGTTGCTTTGACCAAATGTCATTTTCTGAAAAAAGAAAAAAAAAACGCTTTAATGACAGTATTTTTATTAGAAATTTGGAATAGGTGTTATGATACCTTCTAGATAACATTTAAAAATAAATAAAAGGAATATAAATAGTATCATTTACACACACACACACACACACACACACATACCCAATAAATCCACGTAGTACAGAGAAACTGAGAATTAGGCTTTTTTACACCAGTTTAGTGGCAGGTATTTTGAAAATTGCATTAATGTGCATACTTCATTAGGGTGTCTTTTAAATCCAGTGATAAAGCATTGTGAATTTCAACAATTGCTAAATAGAAAATATTACTTTGTTGATTGATGATCTATTGGATTTCCTCATGGCTGACAAAAATACTTATTCTTATTTAAGAAAGGCAGAATATTGTCACTTTGGGAAAAAATTGTATGACTTAAAAATGTTATTAACACTTGTGTGAGGAAAAAAAAAGTGAATAACCTAAGACTTTCCACATTATAATACCTTTTTAATTAAATGAAATGATCTCTATATGATTGGTTTTGGTTCCGAATGCTGTGTGTACTTGAGAGCTCCAGCAATGTCCCACTTGCAGTGATCTGGAATGGGCCCGACAACAGAATCAAAAATAGAAATAGTGCTATTAATAATATTTTTTTAACAGCTATTTTTACATAATCACGCTGATTTTCATAAAAAAAAAAAAAAAAGGACTTTCTTTCACAATAGAGATTTGTAGACTTAAACTGTAGATTTAACTTTAAATTCCCCTTATGTTTGTGCAACACACAATTGTCAGTCTATCTCTACCAACTAAAAATGCAGTTATTAAGCATTCATGAGAATTAATAATTAGCGTTAGGAATTAAAAATAAACAAGCTTATCCTTAAATTGCTAAGAGCAAAGTTTTAATGACAGTTTAGTGATGTGTGCTTTAAAATAAGCTTCTCGTCAATCATTTTTGAGAATTAATTTTCTAGTTCAGTAGCACGAGACTCAATTTAGAAATGGTGTTTGATCAAAAGATTGTAAAACATAACATAACCGAATGCAAAATGTATGATTTAAATGAATACAAATATTGTCCCTGTAATGTTAGGATTTAGAGGCACCGCAGAGGATGCACGTATAAATTAATAAAGCTTTATTGATGGGAAATTCCATGTGACCAAATATGAAGTAAATGAAACAAAATTGCAAATGCACAATATGTTTTTCTTTATATGCCACATTTATTCAAAACTCCCATATGTTTCCAGGTCATGGAGCAGATGTGAAGTGTGTGGACTGGCATCCCACAAAGGGCTTGGTGGTATCCGGCAGCAAAGACAGCCAGCAGCCTATCAAATTTTGGGACCCAAAGACTGGACAAAGCTTGGCAACACTGTAAGTTATCGGAAATCTTATAATAGTTGTACCCATGACTAAATAATTGAATTGTTGATGTGTGTAAACGTTTATGATTGTTGTTGCACTTCAAATTTGTGTATGCTAAAGTGTTATATTGACTTAATGAAGTAAAAGTAATTAAGCCAGGCAATTAATCTTCTAGTTGTGTGTGTGTTTTATTCCCCTTCAGACATGCACATAAAAACACAGTCATGGAGGTGAAGTGGAACCTCAATGGCAACTGGCTGTTGACAGCATCACGTGACCATTTATGCAAACTGTTTGACATCCGCAATCTCAAAGAGGAGCTGCAGGTTTTTAGAGGACACAAGAAAGAAGCCACAGGTATATTCCTAATAGGGAAGTGTGTGCATTGCTCATTTGCTAGTGAAGCGAGTACTTTATACTTCAGGTTTTTCAATTTTGTTTGCAGCTGTGGCCTGGCACCCAGTTCACGAAGGCATGTTTGCCAGTGGAGGTTCTGATGGATCGCTACTGTTTTGGCATGCAGGGTAAGCATTGTTGATAACCTTGAAGTATTCCATATAGATAGCATATAGGCAGCATCCATATAGGAAGTATTCCATAAAGGTAGCATATGGGTAGCATCTATA
>CAIGQV010016226.1:5118748-5158005 GCA_903798115.1 Danio jaintianensis | reverse complement strand
CTGCTGTTAAAACTAGCCTAGAGTGCCATCTGCTGTTAAAAACTGGCCTAGAGTGCCGTCTGCTGTTAAAAACTGGCAGAGCGCCGTCTGCTGTTAAAAACTGGCCTAGAGCGTCGTCTGCTGTTAAAAACTGACCTATAGCGCCATCTGCTGTTAAAAAACATGCCTAGAGGGCCGTCTGCTGTTAAAAACTGGCCTAGAGCGCCGTCTGCTGTTAAAACTGGCCTAGAGCGCCGTCTGCTGTTAAAAACTAGCCTAGAGCACCATCTGCTGTTAAAAACTAGCCTAGAGCGCCGTCTGCTGTTAAAAACTGGCCTATAGCGCCATCTGCTGTTAAAAACTGGCCTAGAGAGCTGTCTGCTGTTAAAAACTAGCCCAGAGCGTCGTCTGCTGTTAAAAGCTAACCTAGAACGCCGTCTGCTGTTAAAAACTGGCCTAGAGCGCACCATCTGTTGTTAAAAACTAGCCTAGAGCGCCGTCTGCTGTTAAAAACTAGCCTAGAGCACCATCTGCTGTTAAAAACTAGCCTAGAGCGCACCATCTGTTGTTAAAAACTAGCCTAGAGCGCCGTCTGCTGTTAAAAACTAGCCTAGAGCGCTGTCTGCTGTTAAAAATTGGCCTAGAGCGCCGTCTGCTGTTAAAAAATAGCCCAGAGCACCATCTAGACTCATTTTTAACAGCAGATGGTGATCTAAGCTTTTTAACAGGAGATGGTGCTATAATATTATCATCTTATATAACAAGATTCATATGCAAATTAAGAGAGCCAATCAGTATATAAATGGGGATCCACATACTATACTAATGTCTTCCAACTGATTATAGGTCGACCAACCCCAAGAGATGAAGGTGGGTACGGGCCTCCACCACGGGGCGGGGGAAGAGGTGGTTGGAGTCGTGGTGGGCTGCCTAACCCTGGAGTCCCCGGTCCCAATATGGGTCCTAATCTCAGACGAAGCACTCCACGGGGTGTTATGAGAGGCGGTCGTGGGCGGTAGGAACGGTGACTCCTGCTTTTCTGGTCATAAGAAGGCAAAACCGACTACGCTGAGGACAGAGCACAACAAAAAACCATACACGACAAGAACACCAGCTTCCTCGAAGGTCTTAAATGGTGACTGGAAGCAGCACTTCAAAGGAAAATCAGCTTGAATCTCTGACTGGTGGCTAAAGTTTAGCTTTTTCTCTACAATGTACTGGATGGAAGGTGAAGCGGTTTTCCTGGGCCTGATGCTTTGGCTTTGATGCTCCTTGGCACCTGCTTGGTCCATTCATGGTGGTATATGGGACTTGATATCAACGATGAGAATAATAACGTCATGGTGCGATGAGAAACATCATCTCTTGGAATGGACTTGTGTTTGTGGTCCAGTAGACTTTGTGATGCATGGTTCAGCTCTGTGTGGAAGTTGAAGAAACTGAGCAGCTGACCTGATTTATTAGTTACCCGGACGACGATAGCTGAGTTTGTACCAGCACCTGAGCCTCCATTTTTGTTCTTTAATTATTCTCATAAATCAAAGCGTTCTGAAAACAAAACCATTGTGTACCATTGGATTCTGTCATCTGGAAAATGGAAATCAAGCTAGGGCCAACGTTGAGCAGGCTTCGTCTTGAGAACTCCCAGAGAAAAGTGATCTTTTGAATGTTTTGTTGCCCCAGCGCTGTTTATTTAATTTCATTTTTATGTAAAATAACGGAGATAATCTTTCTGTAACCTTACCAGGCTACTCTCAGTGACAAAGCTTCCGACTTTGTTTCTATTTGTACAGTTTGTCACAGAAGTTGTCATATTGTTTTGTCCTTTTTTTGTATGGAAACCATAATAGAATGTGCAAAATTTATGTAAAAATCTCTGCTTTTGTCGTTACTTTGATTTCAACCAGTTCTTTGGTTGGAGACGGATAAAAACTCTGGATGGTTGGAATGGCAGTTTTGCCTCTGGAGATTTGTCTTCTCTACTACTTTAACATTTGCAATACCACACATTATTTTTTTTATTAACCTCCAAAGACAATTTGTATCTAAACTTCGCTAGAACATAGCAACCCTGCTTTGTCTTAACCTGAGATGACATGCAGTGGCAATCAGCATGCGCAAAAGAGTCATATGATTTTGATTTTAAGACATCATGTGATGACAAAAATGAGCACGATGGGACAACATTAATGGACTTACCCGTGGTTTGATCACAACATCCCTCAGCCTAAGTTCATCACCAAGTTGGTTCTGTATTATTATCTTTACTGTATGTTCACAGCGCTGCTGTAAAATGCACCCCTTCCAAATGATGCACCCCCTTGGTGAATTTACTACCTGATTGCCTAATCCCAACCACACCTCGTAATTCTAACCTTACCCCCCACACCTAATCCCAACCTTACCCTATACTAGTGAATGTGGGGGTGCATAATCTGGCAGGGGTGCCCTTTTTTAGCACTACACTGGCGAGAGCGTCCAAGTTCAATCTGACCGCCCTGCCGACAACGCTGTGAACGGCGAGAGCGTCAAAATTCACTACATTGATCTCATATTTAAAGGGGCCATTGCAGCATATCACAATCACTTACGTTCCCGCATAAAAAAAACATGCTTTCTAGTGTGAAAATGTTGCGCGGCTTTTATCAAATTCATTTAACTATGGAAGATCAAGTTGTTGCGTGTGGTGTGGCTTTGCTCCATCAATCCAATATGTGTCTATATGTCTGAAATATTCTGAAGCAGCAATGCTGTTTTTGGACTGTCGTTATAGTTAGGATGAGATTCCTGCTTTTTTTTTTTTCTTTTTTTTTCTTTCTCAAAAATATATAACATTAATGCACATCAAGCAAACAGGGACACATCGTAAATAACTGGAAATCCAGCGACCGCAATAATCAAACCCTTGGGAACAACTGTGGTTCTCTGGAATCCTCTCAAGCGCTGGACTTCTACATCTTGATTGGTTGACGCCAAACCGCATCATAGCTAATTTTACCATACAGTTGACTTGATTTCAACTCTCGTCGACGCCCACACCAGCAAAGATGCTCCACTTCTCGCCGCTGGCTCCCATTGAAAATGATGCTCTCGCCACCTTCAGTTAGAACTGTTATGAGCATCTGTATGCGCCACAAAAGCGTGTCTTGCACCTCCAAAAGCCATCGCTCGTTCATTGCGTTTCGTCTTCTGAGGAGAAAGTAATTTATTATATAATCAAAAAGGCCCACAGTGGCTTCTTTACCACACAAATTCCATTTTTTTTCTTTATATTTGGTGCCAATTTATCAGGAAGTGACGATTTTGTCGTCTTTCACTCATTGGATGAAAACTGCTTAATTCGCAAATGTTTTATGCGATATTCCAGTTTTGCGCACAAGTTAAATTCTCATCTTTGGATGTAAACATAGCTACCGATTGAGTAAAAAGGCATTATAATTCTTTCAATTTTCACCCTAAAACCGATTGCTGTGTCCACAAGTCATGAAAACACAAGATGTTTTGCACTACAGTGCATTGTGGGAATGTGCAAACAGAACCACATTGTTCAGAACGGCTTTAATTTGTGATCATCACGTCCCACAGCTTTGCCTTCAAGGTGAATGGACAAATAATTACATGCTTCCTGGCATCCCGTCACAGGTTTATGATAGAAATCGGGCGTCACATTAACAGATCTAGCTAGGTTTTTGTGCAAAAAAAATGAGATTTGTTAGTAGTGAAGCAAAATTCTTTACACATATTTTGCTTGTTCACATTAACAAGTTAGTTGCAGTGTAATATTAACACATTTTTACTCTGGTTCAGGAATACCTCAGCACTGTGCATTTTGGATGAGCCTGATTCAGCTTATTGCTACTATCAATGCCAATGCTATGGCTTTGATTCCCAGGGAAAGCTTAATTGAACAAATGCTAATGAAAACATCAAATTCCTATGTAAGCCCTTTGGATAGCCTTTACTGCAAGATTGTGTTTCATGTGAGACATCTAAAACATTTCTGAAGCCCTTAAATTATGCAAAAGGGATCTGTTCTGTTATTTTACTATGGGTCTTGAATTGGTGATTCTGATTGGCTGATGATAAACGTTCAAAGGGCTACAATTATTTTAAGGAAAGCACAGCTAGTGTAGTTTCAGGCAGGTCTTGACTGTTATGGTTCTCTTATTACTAGGCTGTCTATTACTTTACAGCCTACAACAAAATCTACAGTGTGTGGTCAATGGCTAAATCCTCTGTAATATCAGCACTTTATTTCACTATTAGTTGATATGTTGATGGGAGATGCACAACCATGTCATTAACACATACTTAATCTCTCTCTCATAACTATATATTACCAAAGTCCCTTTAAAACTTGTATTCTATAGTCTTTGATATTACTCATAACTGCATTAGTCTGCTATTATAGGCTCAATCCTTCATCACAATCTCCAAAATGACATTTAGAATTAGCCACTGAAGATTTTGATAAGAGCCACAAGCAACCAGTCCTACATACAAGATTGGTTTGAGGGCAAAAACCTGAGAAATGAGTTAAAAATACAACATCTTTAGGTGTGTTACCATTTTTGAATACATTCAGCCGCACTCCTGTGTGGCACTTTTAGCTTAGCTTAGCATAGATCATTGTATCAGATTAGACCATTAGCATCATTTTTTTTTTTTTATCAAAAATTTTCTTATTTTAATGAGAAGATAACTTTAAGAAGTTATCTAAATAAGAAGATAATATAAGATAACGCACACCTGAGCACAAACATCATTATTTTCTTAGTAATATAACAGTCCATTATTCCAAATGGAGACCAAGTAGAATAACATAGAGAACACATGAGATTGTTTATTTATAAAGTTACGTTTCAAAAAAATCAGTTCGGAAACATTAACAGGTAAGTAGTAGTAGTAGTATTCTGTCTTGATTTGACATGGTCCTTGTCACTGTGCAAATTACAAAATTGGGATATCTCCATCCACAGAATGCTGTTCACACTATACTCCTCTGTATAGGCTACTGTGTTCACGTTCAATCATGGCTGTACCAGACCATAAAAGTCACTCATAAAAGATAAAGGAACACTCCACTTTTTTGAAAATGGGCTAATTTTATTACTCCCCTAGAGTTAAACAGATGAGTTTTACCATTTTTGAATCCATTCAGCTGAACTCCCGTGTCTGGCACAAGCACTTTTAGCTTAGCTTAGCATAGATCATTGAATCAGATTAGACCATTAGCATCATTTTTTTTTAATTATTGAAAATTTTCTTATTTAAAGCTTGACTCTTATGTAGTTACATCGTGGCAGCAACGATATTCAGCAGAACCTGAAAACAATCCCCAGCTAGGTAACATCACTGCGTAAAATCATTGCACCTGCTGGAGATATGATATGACCGCAAATTTCCTTGATTATTACGCTAGAATCAGAGTATAGTTTCTAGACATATTAATTTTCATTTTCTGTCAGTCTTATTACACGATGAAACTACAGAAGAGTCAAGCTTTAAATTAGAAAATTATCAAAATTATTTTTTGAATTTGAGCGAGATGCTAATGGTCTAATCCGATTCAATGATTTATGCTAAGCTAAAAGTGCTGAATGGATTCGAAAATGGTAAAACGCAACAGTTTAACTCTGGGGACTTGTAAAATGAACCTATTTCCAAGAAAATGAGTGTTCCTTTAAAACACAAGTTTTAAATTATAAAGTTCGTCCAGTCCGTGAAATCTGTCATCAAATAGGCATGGTTTTACCAGTCACCGTCCTTTTAATCGCGGATGCTGCCATTCCGCCCACAAACCTCATCCCTGCACTCCCACCCGGCAACAAAGCCACGATGTATCCGACAATAGCAGCGATCTGGAGGCAGGCTCCGAGCGCGGTGAGCAGCGTGCTGTGGAGGCTCAGCGCTGCGTAAAGAGTGCCCGCCAGAGAGCACAGATACACGGCAGCGCCCGGTGTGGGAGTCGCTATCAGTTTGCTGGGTCCGCGGAGGATCGCCGCCCCGAGCAGAGCAAACACGGAGCCCAGAGACCACAGCAACGCGAACTTCCGAGCCTTCAGCAGGAGTAACGGAGCGTACAGCGCCGACAGTCCGAAGCAAAGAGCGGAGAAGAATATACACGTCCCGAAGGCGACCAGCCTCTGAGAGCGACTCAAACCCGGTAAACACGGGTCCGGTTCTGAAGACCACGGCCACGAGAAGCCGCCGCTGGAGCCCTGGCCTGATGTCGCTCCGCGGCTGCTGGACCCGGAGATCGGGCTTGACCACCTGCCGAACCAGCTGCCGGACACCGGAACATCATCATCCACGTCTATGGTTGTGCTGGAGTTGGACTGGGAAATGGTCTTCGCTCCACTTTTAGACTGAGCCAAATATTCCTGGAGCTGTCGGTTTAATTCTGCCATTCTTCCACTCTGAAATAACTTGTGTGGAACAAAAACAGGAAGTTGTGGCGCTTGGATGACGTCTCATAGTGACGTTGATGTACACGACGGAAGTACAATTATTATATTTTTATATATTTCTTTAAAAAGAAATCAAATTTTTATACACTTCTTATGTGAAATAGAACATTTAATTAACTCATTTCATTAATTGATAATAAGAAACATGCTTCTGTCTTGTGTAAATATGAGATATTTCATGCTACTTGAATTTTTTGAATATATGTATATATGTGTGTGTGTGTGTGTGTGTGTGTGTGTGTGTGTGTGTGTGTGTGTGTGTGTGTGTGTGTGTGATACAACATATATAAATTTAAATATCTATGTAACAAAATTGTTTTGTATAGTTTTGTTTCTATGTAGGCTGCACGGTGGCGCAGTGGCTAGCACATTCGCCTCACAGAAAAAAGGTCACTGGTTCAAGCCTCGGCTGGGTCAGTTGGCGTTTCTGAGTTTGCAGGTTCTCCCTGTGTTGGCGTGGGTTTCCTCCGGGTGCTCCTGTTTCCCCCACAAGTCCAAAAACATGCGCTATAGGTGAATTGAGTAGGCTAAATTGTCCGTAGTGTATGTGTGTGAATGAGAGTGTATGGGTGTTTCCCAGTGATGGGTTGCAGCTGGAAGGGCATTTGCTGCGTAAAACATATGCTGGATAAGTTGGCGGTTCATTCCGCTGTAGCGACCCCAGATTAATAAAGGGACTAAGCCAAAATTAATGAATGAATGAATGTTTCTATGTATGTGTGTATCACATATACATAATACTTATATATAATACGCTCACATATATTATGTCAAAACAAACTTTTATTTTGGATGCGATTAATCTTTGCCCAGCACTAATATTTATATATTATTTCAGCCAAATTTCAAGACTTAAATGAAGCTGTAATATCGCCCTAACCTACCTAATCCCTAACCTCAACCGAACCATTCAAATACAGTGTTGGTAGCATAATCTGATGGGTAGGATACAATGTCAGGACACGGGACACACCAAGCCAACACCAAACAACTAGCACCAACAAAACCCAACTGTGTTGTCACCTCGCATTGGTTTTGCACCTGCTGTTTTTACGCCTGTTGCAAAAAAGACACGTCTCTTGTGCAGGCACAGATTGCGGCTCTCATTTCAGTCGGCTTTTGTCCCTTTGGTGTGTTCATGTACAGATTTTTGGTCCAGACGTGATCCAACACGAGGTGACAACACAGTTGGGTTTTGTTGGTGCTAGTTGTTTGGCGTCGGCTTGGTGTGTCCTTAGAGTTATTATGGCTTCATACAATCATGTTTATGACAGGTTTATGACACTGTCTTGGTAATGTCAAGTTGACATGACAAAGACAAAAACAGGTTCCGATGTGTTTATTTATGTCAAGTTGTCATAACAAACAATGTCATCTTTGCATTTAAAATGTCATATCTGAGCAAATAACACTTAATGACAGTTGTTATAAGCATGCATTAAAACTCATTCACATTCATGACATAAAGGTTTAATGACAGTCTTATGAACACCCCTTTAAGTAAAGTGTTACTAGCATTTCTGACAGTGAACAATTTTTCCCTTAACTTTTAAAACATGTATCCCCAATTAAAGAATCACCCATAAAGTGACAAATATTAGCCACGTTGAAAAGTAAAATGGTGAAACTATGTTGGGAACGTGGGATATCAAAGTTAATCCAATGTCAACAGAACAACTTTAATTGATGAAGGTACTTAAAAAAAAATTTATTTGCTGTTTTTTCAAACAACTTATTAAAATTAAGCTGAATCAACACAATTCTTGAGTGTTTTTTGGAGACAACTTAATTGTTTCATGTTCAATCCACTTAAATTTAAAGTTAACTTAATTGATTTGTATTGAGACAACATGAAGGAATTGTGTGGAACCCACCATTTTTTACAGTGGTGAAACAACATTGTTATTTTAATGGTGAAACAAAGTCACAATATTAACGCTGATCTAATTTGCAAAATCGAAACGTAATTCATCTTTGATTCAAACATGGTACCTGAGGTTGTTTCAACATTGAATCTACATTGAAATGCCGTCTGGTTTTAATCCCTGTAATAAAGACTTAATTAGAGACTCTTCAGTATACCTACCTTAATCTAGATACATGCTATAGACCAGGGGTGTGCAAACTCGGTCCTGGAGGGCCGGTGTCCTGCATAGTTTAGCTCCAACTCTAATCAAACACACCTGAACATGCTAATCAGTGTCTCCAAGATCACTAATTATCTAGGTGTGTTTGATTAGAGTTGGAGCTAAACTGTGCAGGACACCGGCCCTCCAGGATCGAGTTTGCCCACCCCTGGTCTATAGACCATTTCAATGTGGTGATGCCATTGGCCCATAAACATTTCCTGTTTAATGTCAAACTATTTCATAACAAAAAAAAAAGGCAATCCAATCAGAACTTTGCATTAAAACAGCTATCATAACATTATTTATCAAATATATGTCAAGCTTTTTGAATTCCCGGAAGCTATGGATATTAAAAATGTATAACAGGAAATATGTTAGGACCATTGTTATTGTTTACATCCCTCAAAATGGTCTATACTTGCAGTCAAAAAGCTAGACATCGCTTAGCAAGAGAGCACGTTTCATCAAGCGACAGGCTTCTGACATGAAGGCAATTCCTCACAGGCAGAGTGAGTTTATAATTAATCTCTCTCCTCATTGGTCAGCTGTCTTTGGAGTCTTTTTATGGTCTGCTCATGCCAACAGGGGATCTACGCTCACTGGAGTAGAGCTCAAAACAGCAGAGAGATCACACCGAGGGACCAGGTCAGTCACTGAAAATATAACACTGGACATAATAAATGTAAATTAAAAACAGATGAGATGTTACTTATGAGCATTAAGTACGTGTATTCATAACTTTATGCCATTTTTCAATGTCATTATGGAGTCAAAGCTCACATGTTTTTAGTTTTGTTCACATGGCTACTCAGGCCTTCAGCTGTCAGGCAAATATATATTTATAATATATTATAATATTAATAATAATATATATGCTGTTGTCTTTTTTTTTTCCTTCTGTATTTGACCTTTTTTGCTGTTGTAAGTCAAGGCAAGTTTATTTATATAGCACATTTTATACACATAAACACTTATTTAACAACATATTTTACATGCTAATTTGCACATAACAGCTGCCATATAACGTTGTATATAGTAATATTCCTGTACATACACTTGTCAATTTGTATATTTGCATTCACTATTACTTTTATTTTTAAAATATATTTATGATCTGTTTTTTGTCCTGTCTCTGTAATTCTGTTGCACTGTAAAAGCTCTGTCACGAAAACAAATTCCTCGTATGTGTGAACATACCTGGCAATAAAGCTCTTTCTGATTCTGATTCAATGGTAATTCAAAGTGCTTTACATAAACAAGAATAATAGAAACATACAAAGACAAATACATAATAGAAAAATACAAAGAATAAAAATGATTAAAAACAGATTAAAATGTGTTAAAACGGGTTTTAAAGGAATGAAAAAGAAAAGTTGTTTAACTCTTCATTAGCAGTACTCATTCTAACAGTACAATTTTTTTTCCATGTGGATATTCAAGTACATAATGACTTTAATGCTCATTATGATGATCATGTTTGCCTGTACGCTATGATATTTCTGCCTGATGTTTTGGCGGAGCAAAAACGTCTATCCGTGAGATTTACTTAAACGATTAATCCAAAAATGAAAATTCTGTTATTAAATACTCACTCTCATGTCGTTTCAATCCCCTGAGACCTTCGTTCATCTTCAGAAAACAAATAAAGGTATTTTAGATTAAATCCTATCCTATCCTTTGTCTATAGAGGATGAGAGCTCTCAGATTTCCTCTAAAATATCTTAATTTGGGGGTGGTATGGTGGCTCAGTGGTTAGCATTGTTGCCTCACAGCAAGAAGGTCGCTGGTTCAAGTCCCAGCTGGGCCAGTTGGCATTTCTGTGTGGAGTTTGCATGTTCTCCCTGTGTTCGCGTGGGTTTCCTCCGGGTGCTCCCCCACAGTCCAAAGACATGTGCTAGAGGTGAATTGGGTAAGCTAAATTGTCCGTAGTGTATGTGTGTGAATGTGAGAGTGTATAGGTGTTTCCCAGTACTGGGTTGCAGCTGGAAGGGCATCGGCTGCGTGAAACATATGCTGGAATAGTTGGCGGTTCATTCCGCTGTGGCGACCTCTGAAATAGAGACTAAGCCGAAGGAAAACGAATGAATTAATATCTTAATTTGTGTTTCGGGAACAAACAGATGTCTCAGAGGATTGGAATGACATGACGGTGAGTGGTTAATAACAACACTTTCATTTTTGGATGAACAAAGCCTTTAAAATTGCAAAATATATACAAAACTATTTCAATCTTTTATGAATACTAACTTCTAAAAACACATATTACACAATATTTTTACTTTCTTGTTTTCAATGACATGTCTTACCTGTTTATCTAACTTACTGGCAGTAATAGTTCGCCAGTAACTTACTGTAAATCAATTAAAGCAAAAACACTGTATTTATATTTACAGCACCATTTATCTTGCTGTATATGTATCTACAGGATTGTATGTATCAAATATACAGTCATTTTCACAATGCAACTTCAAAATACAGTAACATACTGCATAACTGTGCTACAGTAAAATACAGTTCATGTTACGGTTAAATAAATTTGTAATTGCATATTAACATAGCATCGCAACACAAATTTGGTACAATAATGGAACACAGCTTAGTTCCAGTTTATTCAATTAAAAAAGTAACATTATTTCTATGATATGTTTGTTTCCAGCGTAATGTCAATATCACAGATAACCCCGACCCTCTTCCTAAGTGGCGCCGATGCTTCAATGAATCAAGCCCTTATGACCCGAAAAGGCATTACACTCATCGTGAACGTGACCCTGTCCCACACCTGCCCTGTCTACCCAGGCGTGGAGTGCATCCGGGTGGCAGTGTCCGACCTTCCAAATGCCCGTCTGGGGGACCACTTTGACCACGTGTCCGCTCGAATTCACAACAACAGACCTGGAGGAACCCTAGTGCACTGTGCGGCAGGAATGAGCCGCTCTCCTGCCGTAATAATGGCATACCTCATGAAGTACAAAGGAGTGACTCTGAGACAGGCGCACAAATGGGTTAAAGACAGCAGACCCTACATTCGTCTCAATGTAGGATTCTGGACACAGCTTCTGGATTATGAGAGGAAACTCTACGGTAGGAATACTGTGAGAGTGGCTGAACCAGTGGATGCACAGCCAATGCCACAAACACCAAAACTACCCTCCAGGTATAAAATGAGACAGTGTCCTCCCTCTCCAAGAGCAAGCCAACTTAGAAGATTCACCTCCTTGTCATCTTAACCAATGTTAGCAAACTGAGGTCATGAAATATGTTGCATGTACATGAATAACTTCTTTCTACGCCATCACTTTGGATTGGAATCAATAAGACTAATGAAGTGAAACAAACCAAATAAGTACGTTTTGTTTTTCCACTAGCTTCCATAAGACATCTTTTTTTTTTTTTTTTTTTTTTTTTTTAAATGTAATTCCCTTTCAAGTAGAGCTAGATTAATGGTAACACTTTACAACAACAGTACATGAATAATGATGTATTAATATGTAAACTAAACATTACTTTATTATGAATTAATGATGAGTTAATGCATGCTCTAATCATGAACTTACTTTAACTACAACATGAGTTCATGTGTGAACAGTGGTGTAAAGTAACTAATTACAAATACTCAAATTACTGTAATCGAGTAGTTTTTCTCAGGAATTGTAATTTACTAAGTGTACTTTTACTTTCCCTTGAGTACATTTTTAGTGCAGTATTGGTACTTTTACTCCACTACTTTCCTTCAACCTGCAGTCACTACTTTATTTTTTCTTGTCTATGGGGATTAGAAAAATCCATCTTGTGATTCCTGTCCAATGAAATCGCACATAGAAGGTAAATCACTTCATACTGAACAACCTCAAGACATGGGCGCTTCATAATTGCAGCAAACTGTTTGGAAGCATTAAAAGTGTCCAAGAAGATGTCCAAAATCTTTACACGCATTGACCCAGAGACTGTTTACATGCATGTCACTGATGGGAAGATGACGGATGTTTACTGTATGATGACCGAAATGGCCTTAAACACCCAGCAGGCACAAGACGTCAACATGACGTCAGATTGACGTTGTACCCTATCGTCATGGGGACGCTGCATTTTGTTTGGAAAGGAAAATCAGGTTGACGTCAGAACTCAACGTCAGGCCAACGTCAATGTCCAACCTAAAACCAACCAAATATCAACGTCTAATGATGTTACAGCTTGACGTTGTGTGGATGTTACCACTATGACATCTATCAGACGTTGGATTTTGGTTGCCATAACTGATAAATAAATGTCAGTATTTGATGTTAATATGACGCCGGTTTAAGATGTTGGCTCGACGTTGGATTTTGGTCACTTTCCAACACAACCTAAAATCGTCATTTGACGTCATTATTGGACATCAAAATAACGTTGTCCTTAGACGCTGGCTAGACATTGAATTTTGGTCACCTGACATCACAACCTAAATCTAACCTAATATTAACATCTTATGACGTTGTGTGCCTGCTGGGCAATAACATGCACAAATTAGATGTAAATGCATCAGCTTTTTACAGTGTAATACTCACTACTCACTACTCTTGAGTACTTTTGAAAGGTCTACTTTTTACTCCTACTTTGAGTAATATTTGCAACAGATACTTTTACTCGCATTACATTTTTAGGCAAGTAATGGTACTTTTACTTGAGTATGATTTTTCAGTACTCTTTCCACCACTGTGTGTAAATAACGCCTACCTTAATTACTTGTTAGTACATGCTTGTTTGTTAATGAATGTATTAATCACCACATTAGTTTATGCTTAATTTAACCATCATGAACTCACGACATGTTAATGTATAATTATATCATGACTTTACTTGGAGGGGCACATCATCAATAACCCATTACTCATGAACACCTTATGCACGTCCATCTAGTGCGTTTACACTGAATAACATTAGAAAAGTGTTCTGTCAACAGCAACATGAACAGTTTGAACACAGGAGTTAATGGTGATGTGCCCCTCCAAGTAAAGTCATGACATAATTATACATTAACAGCTCATGAGTTCATGTTGGTTACATTTAGCTTAAAGTTAAATGTTAATTAATACATGTACTAGTACATGTACTAACAAGTCATTAAGGTAGCCGTTATTTACACATGAACTCTTGTGACTCATGTTGTAGTTAAAGTTAGTTCATGATTAGCGCATGCCTTAACTCATCATTAATTCATAATAAAGTAATGTTTAGTTTACATATTAATACATCATCATTCATGTACTGTTATTGTAAAGTGTTACCGATGATAATTCATCTCATATCCTGATAATGATATATATATATATATATATATATATATATATATCACGATATAGCACCATTTCTGTAAATTCAATCAATTAATAATTTATATACCTTGACCACATGGAAAGGACAATTTCTCTTTTCTTTTTTTAAATTCTTTTTTACATTATAAAGTATGTACTCAAAAGTCTACTCATTCATATACGATCATATTTTTCACGTTATTTAGAACGTCAGGTCAAATGTTTGATTAAAAATGTAGAAATATAAAGTAAATATTAATAAAATGCAAAACGATTTTTCAAAAAAGGAAGATTGTAGGCCCAACATAAAACATTGCTAAATAAAAGGCAATATGTAAACATTGTAGCACCTTTTTTGTAATTTAATTAATTAATAATTCATATACTTTCACCAAGGGCGGTGCGGTGGCGCAGTGGGTAGCGCAGTCGCCTCACAGCAAGAAGGTCGCTGGTTCGAGCCTAGGCTGGGTCAGTTGGCGTTTCTGTGTGGAGTTTGCAGGTTCTGCCTGTGTTCGCGTGGGTTTCCTCCGGGTGCTCCGGTTTCCCCCACAGTCCAAAGACATGCGCTATAGGTGAATTGGGTAAGCTAAAATTGTCCTTAGTATATGTGTGTGAATGGGAGTGTATGGGTGTTTCCCAGTGATGGGTTGCAGCTGGAAGGGCATGGAAAGGACCATTTATCTCTTTTTTACATTATAAAGTATGTACTCAAAAACCTACTCATTCATATACGATCATATTTCTCACTTTATTTAGAATGTCAGGTCAAATGTTTGATTAACAATGTAGAAAAAGTAAATATTAAATAAAATATAAAAAGCTTTTTCAAAAAAACATGATTACAGGCCCATTGTAAAATATCATTCATTCGGCTTAGTCCCTTTATTCATCTGGGGTCGCCACAGCGGAATGAACCGCCAACTTATCCAGCACATGTTTTACACAGCGGATGCCCTTCCAGCTGCAACCCAGCACTGGGAAACACCCATACACACTCACATGCACACACATACACTACAGCCAATTTAGTTTATTCAATTCCCCTATACCGCATGTCTTTGTACTGTGGGGGAAACCGGAGAACCCGGAGGAAACCCACGCCAACACGGGGAGAACATGCAAACTCCACACAGAAATGCCAACTGACCCAGCCGGGACTCGAACCAGCGACCTTCTTGCTGTGAGGCGGCAGTGCTAACCAAAATGCTTAAGAGCCATAATGCAATATGTAAACATGGTGCTTTCAAGATTGCCACTTTCTCACGATGCTGTTATTCATGTTTCTGTCTGACTGTAATACACTCATATAAGTTATGTATTAGGTATTAGGCTACCGTAAACAATGTATTTTGCGACACCACGATATAAACAATAGAGCACAATATGAAACGATAGACCTTTTATTTCGTCCATACGATATGTATTGTCATATAGTAGAGCCAATCTTTTAAAAAAAATGTTTATTTATACTAGCTTTTGACATGGCCTGGCTGGAATTCCGGGAATAAATGAAAAGCTGAAGCGTATGTAGCATTATTTAACCAACAGAGGACACTGTTGTAGCACCAGACTCACGCCATGCAAAAAAGCCAGTGCCAATGAACGAACGGACATTTCGGGCATATTTCTCAATAATTAGGTCACTTTTTCAAAACTATTTGCCAACTTTCTGTACAAAATGCACTAATACCAAAGTCCTTCATACATTTCATGTCTAAAATCAAATCAACAATAATTCTTGTGTTGCTGAATTCTCGGCAAACACGCTTTGTTGCCCATAAAACGATGACCGTAACAACTCTAACAATTGGCATTACACGATGATAATCATTATATATTTTATTAAATGTCTTTACTAAACAAGATCGACAACTCTTTAATATTAACTGTGGAATGTTGCATTGGTCTATGCTTATACAGAACCAAATTTGTTATAGTTTTTTTTTACAATTAATATGACACATTTCTTTTTTTTTTCCTAGGTTTTTGTCTTTCTAGTCTCACTACCCAGCTAACAGGGAACGTTCTCACAACCTAAATTTGTTAGCTGGGTAGTCTCTCTCAGACATAACTAGTCTCTCATAGACATTACTATTCTCTCTCATTAGTCTAATTAAGACATAACTAGTATCTGACAGACTAATCTCACTGAAAATATACTTGACAAGTACAGTATTCAAGTCAAATGATGTATTTATTAACAGTATTTAAAGGAATCGGCTCGTTTTACAACTCCCCTAGAGTTAAATAGTTGCGTTTAACCTTTAAAAAAAAAAAAATCCATTTAGTGTGGTGGGAGCACTTTTAGCTTAGCTTAGCATAGATCATTGAATCAGATTAGACCATTAGCATCTCGCTCAAAAATGACCAAAAGAGTATTGATAATTTTCCCCTTTAAACTCTTCTGTAGTGTACAGAAAATGAAAATTTGCTATTTTCTCTTTGCTTTTTGCTATTTTTATAGGAACTATAGTCTCATTCCGATGTAATTATCAAGGAAAGACTGGTGGACTATTTTCAGTCACATAATGTCATTGCGTCTGCTGCAGCCATGGTAAGGCAGCAACGTTATTTGATTATTACGCTGGAATGAGAGTATAGTTCCTAGCCTTATCAGCCTAGAAAATAACAACTTTCATTAGTACACAATGTAACAACAGAAGAGCCCAATGCTAATGGTCTAATCCGATTCAATGATCTATGCTAAGCTAAGCTAAAAGTGCTCCCACCACACCCGGCGATCGGCTGATTCGCAAATGGTAAAACCTGATTGTTTAACTCTGTAAGAGATTGAACTAACATTGTACAGCTGTTTATTAGCATTAACAAAGATAAATAAATGCTGAAAGAAATGTTTAGCTTGTTGTTAATGTTAGTTAAAGCAACTAACGAATCTCAATATATATTGTTACTATAAATAATTATTAATCTCTGTATTGTAGTAATAAGTGTTGAGCACGAGGCGAGCATTTCACAGAGAGAGAAATGTCTCAAGTTATCATTCATCACCTTTATGATGCAGGTTTATTCCTCACAATCCCTCTTTTAATAACGTGTGTTTAGTGCTTTTGGCAATGTTTTGTTGGTGCTGAGTGAGGGCAGATGAGTTTTAGACATGCTTCTTTTGAGCAACTGAGTGAATGTGTTGAAAGCTGTGAGCCTGAGAGAGAGAGAGAGAGCCTTGCATAAAAAAAGCCACGTCTTTATCCCCAAAAAAAGTAAATAGAATTTATTTCTGACTGAAAGCATGCCATCAGTTAACAGGAAACAAGTCGAGCAACTGTGTGTTGGGATAAAGCGAAGCGTGTTTGTGTATATGTAGCCTGTTTAATGAGATACTGCTTTCAGTAAGCTCATCATGGGGTAAATAAGCATGGCATTACCATACGCTCATTTATCTTTCCGCACATTATTTGACAGCGAGCCGTCCTTGTAAGGTAATGCAGTCTGACAACAAATGCTGCGTTTTCCTGGAAGGTATAGCAAAGCATTCATTTAGGTGTGTGTGTCTCTCTCTCTCTCTGCGTGTGTGTGCGTGTGTGTGTGAGTGTTTGGAGGGGAAAAAGGGGGCCAGGGCACAATGCCAAACACCAGGCGCCATTCTTCCAGCATGATGACCTCATCTCTATCCACTACTAAAACATATCGTCTACATTAATCATCGCTGAATGTACTGTTTGTGTTTTTGCTTGTGCACCCACAATGAAATTAACCAAAAATTATCAAAATATTAGTCATATTTGGTGGTGAATTTTAAGTCTTAAGTTTAGTAACGTTTTAACCATTGAACTGTCAGTCCCCATTTTGAACATAGATGTGAAAATGTACTTAATGTTCTATCCAATTGGCATGTACTCGACCGAATATGAAGTGAAATCGTTGAAAAGAATAAAAAGCTATAGCGGAATAGGTTTACTGTAAGAGAAAAAGTACCATACTACAGTACATTTCATCTGGAAACTATTCACAGTGCTTCACTTTTTCCGAGTTTTGTTATGTTTTATTCCAATATGTATGAAATTACTTATCCTTCTCAAAATTGTACGAACAATACCCCATTATGCCCACGTGAAATATGATTGTTTGAAATGTTGAAGAAATGTCCACTGCTCATCCTTGAATCATCATCGGCTGTATGTGAAACTGTATGTGAACAGACCTGCACAACAGCTAGGAGGGGTTTTGGACCATTCCTCTTTACAAAACTGTTTCAGTTCAGCAATATTCTTGGGATGGCTGGTGTGAATTGCTCTCTTGAGGTCATGCCAAAGCATCTCAATCGGGTTGAGTTCAGGACTGTGACTGGGCCACTCCAGAATGTGTATTTTTCTTCTGTTGAAGCCATTCTGTTGTTGATTTACTTCTATGCTTTGGGTCGTTGTCTTGTTGCATCACCCACCCACCCACTGTTGAGCTTCAAAATCCAATTTCTTCATCTAAATCCACACAATACCACTAATACCACACAAATATGATATGTTTTCCTGTTTTTATTGAACAGAGCATGTAAACATTCACAGTGCAGGGTGGAAAACGTATGTGAACCTTTGGGTTTAATAACTGGCTGACCCTCCTTTTGCAGAAATAACCTCAACCAATCATTTCCTGTAGTTGCAGATCAGACCTGCACAATGACCAGGAGGGATTTTGGACCATTCCTCTTTACAAAACTGTTTCAGTTCAGCAATACTCTTGAGATGTCTTGAGGTCATGCCACAGCATCTCAATCGGGTTGAGTTCAGGACTGTGACTGGGCCACTCCAGATTGTGTATTTTGCTTCTGTTGAAGCCATTCTGTTGTTGATTTACCTCTATGCTTTGGCTCTTTGTTTTGTTGCATCACCCATCCTCTGTTGAGCTTCAGTTGGCAGACAGATGATCTTAAGTTGTGTCAAAATATCTTGATAAACTTTGGAGTTAATTATTTCCGTTGGTAACAGCAATCCGTCCAGGCCTTGAGGCCACAAAGCAGCACCAAACAATGATGGCCCCTCCACCATCTTTTACAATTGGGAGACACTGACTGTTATTATTATTTAACACTTAGCGAGCTGTCTATTTGTAATAAAACAAAGGCTTTTGATTTCTGTCATTTACAGTTACAAGAAAAAGTATGTTAACCCTTTGGGATTATTTGGATTTCGACATAAATTTCTTCATCTGAGTCCACACAATACCACTAATACCACACAAATATGATATGTTTTCATGTTTTTATTGAACAGAGCATGTAAACATTCACAGTGCAGGAAGGAAAACATATGTGAACCTTTGGGTTTAATAGCTCCTTTTGCAATACCCTCCTTTTGCAGCAATAACCTCAACCAATCATTTCCTGTAGTTGCAGAACAGACATGCACAACAGCCTGGAGGGATTTTGGACCATTCCTCTTTCCAAAACTGTTTTAGTTCAGCAATATTCTTGGGATGTCTGGTGTAAATCGCTCTCTTGAGGTCATGCCACAGCATCTCAATCGGGTTTAGGTCAGGACTCTGACTGGGCCCCTCCAGAAGGTGTACTTTTTTTTCTGTTAAAACCATTCTGTTGTTGATTTACTTCTATGCCTTGGGTCGTTGTCCTGTTGCATCACCCATCCTCTGTTGAGCTTCAGTTGGCAGACAGATGCTCTTAAGTTTTCCTGCAAAATGTCTTGATAAACTTTGGAATTCATTTGTCCGTCGATAACAGCAATCCATCCAGGCCTTGAGACAGCAAAGCAGCCCCAATCCATGATGGCCCCTCCACCATATTTTAGAATTGGGATGAGGTTTTGATGTTAGTGTGCTGTACCTTTTTTTCTTTACACATAGCGTTTTGTGTTCTTACCAGACAACTCAATTTTGGCTTCATCTGTCCACAAAATATTATACCAGTAGTGCTGTGCAACATCCAGGTGCTTTTTTGCAAACTTCAAACGTACTGCAATGTTTTTTTGGACAGCAGTAGTTTCCTCCGTGGTGTCCTTACATGAAATCCATTCTTGTTTACTTATTTTAAATTTGTCAACAAAAATGCTTACAGACATTTCTGTAAGTCTCTAACTGACACTGTAGGATTCTTCTTCAACTCATTGAGCATTCTGCGCTGTGCTCTTACAGTCATCTTTACAGGACGACCATGCCTAGGAAGAGTAGCAACAGTGCTGAACTTTCTCCATTTGTAGACACTCTGTCATACAGTGGACACATGAACATCAAGGCTTTTAGAGATACTTTTGTAACCCTTTCAGCTTTATGCAAGTGAACAAATTCAATCATAGGTCTTCTGAGAGCTCTTTTGAGGCATGGTTCACATCAGGGAATGCTTCTTGAGAACAGCAAAGTCAAAACTGGTGTGTGTGTGTTTTTTTTTTTTATAGGACATGGCAACTTTAACCAACACATCCAATCTCATCACATTGACTGGACACCAGGTTGACCGACTTGTTGTTGGTTTTGGACACCACTAGAAATGGCTTCTCCCTCGAATAGTATATACTATAGTATATGCATGAAGCGATTTTGGATACAGTCAACAGCTTGAGTCCTACCCGTGGGCATGTTTTGAAAAGGCACACATCTGCCTATATGAGGTCGCACAGTTCCATCAGAGTAAAGCAGTTCCTTGAAGCTGAAAACGCTGAAATAATGAAATGGCAGCCCAGAGTCCTGATGTAAACCTTATTGAAAATCTTTGTCATCAAAGTCATATCTAATAATCTACAGTCAGCGAACTATGTAAGAGACTGAAAAAGAAATTATTAATCTGTAAATGTAATTTTTGTTAACTTTTTTGCTGTTCTCCAATTTTGATCACTGTTTTTCACAAAATAAAATTATTTGGTTTTTTTGCTAAAGTGCCCTGGTTAGCTTGTAAAACAGTTTTAACATGGAATAACCATAACTAAAATAACTATGACATCATTCCTGGAAAAAAAAATATCATATCATGTTTACAATTTGTGTTCATGTTTATGAATCGTTCTCTAATTTTAATCTTCATAGGTTTTTTCTCCTTAGAGATTTAATGCCCACTTATCCTGTAATTCAGTTGATTAGTGTATTTTTATTGTACGTCTATTAAATAAATGTTGATTTTTAAGTTAATTCACACACACACACACACACACACACACACACACACACACACACACACACACACACACACACACACACACACACACACAAACAATAAATAAATAAAATGATGTAGGAGTTTGCATGTTCTCCCCGTGTTCGCGTGGGTTTCCTCTGGGTGCTCCGGTTTCCCCCACAAGTCCAAAGACATGCGCTATAGGTGAATTAGGTAAATTAAATTGTCCATAGTGTATGTGTGTGATTGAAGTGTATGGGTGTTTCCCAGTGATGGGTTGCGGCTTGAAGGGCATCTGCTGCATAAAATATATGCTGGATAAGTTGGCGGTTCATTCCGCTGTGGCGACCCCAGATTAATAAAGGGACTAAGCCGAAAAAAAAATGAATGATTGAATGAAATGATGTAAACAAGTACTCCAATTAATTGAAATCACTGTATTTACTGAAATATAATCCCAGAGCATGTTTCAGCAGTTGTAGAAGCATTTTATTGCATATATATACACAAACATCAATATTTTTTCATAGAGCAAATGCAAATAAATAAAACTTCAACCCTGTTATGAAAGGAATACATAAACATAGCACATGAAAAAGTACATACATCTTTATGAACAGAGTTTAGATGTTGTCGGCATTATTTTTGGAATAATTAAAATAAAAACAATAGCAGTGCAATCCTGCTGCTCTTTGTGAAATGTTTTAGATGCTTAGAAAAAGAAGTCCTCCTCGCGTCATTACTATTGTAATATGTCCTGAACTCAATCTCATAATACAGATGAGTATTTTGTCAATTTTGATTGGTTTCTGCTTTGTTATTGTCTTCATACTCCAATAAGGATGCCAGAAAACAGACTGTCTTGGAGAACTGTGAGGGCTGAACCTGTGCCGTTGTCAATGAGAATAGACACATACTCTCCAGCCTGTGAAAGAATAGTGAAGGACACATTAATGACATGTTTTTATGAGAAAATAATGTAAAGAGTTAATGAGTGTGTGAATGAATAAATAAATGTGAATAAGTGAGCAAGTGTGAATGAGTGCGTGGGTATGTGAGTGATTAAGTGTGTGAATGAATGAGTGTGTACGTGAATGAGTAAGTGTGTAAATGCGTGAGTGAGTGAGTGAATGAATGAATGAGTGCATGAATGAATGGGTGCGTGAATTAATGAGTGTGTATGAGTGCGTGCATGCGTAAACGAATGAGTGTAAGTGAGTGCATGAATGAATGAATGATATGAGTGCATGAATGAATGAGTGTGTGAATGAATGAATGAGTGCGTGAATTAATGAGTGTGTGAGTGCTTGAATAAACATGTGAATGTGTGAATGAATGAGTGAGTGCATGAATGAATGAGTCCATGAATAAGTGAGTGCCTGAATGAGTAAGTGTGTGAATAAATGAGTGAGTGCATAAATGAATGAGTGTGCAAATGAGTGAGTAAGAGTGTGAATGAGTGAGTGCATGAACGAATTAGTGTGTATGGGTGTACATGAGTAAGCGAACGCGTGAAAGAATGAGTCCATACACGAGTGAGTCAAACGTGAGTGCGCGAATGAGTTAGTGAGTGAGTGCATGCGTGAATGAATGAGTATGTGAATAAGTGAGCAACTGTGTGAATGGATGAGTGAGTGTGTGGATGAGTGCGTGAGGGAGTGGGTATGTGAGTGATTAAGTGAGTGAATGAATGAGTGTGTACGTGAATGAGTGAGTGTGTGAATCCGTGAGTGTGAATGAGTGAGTGAGTGAATGAATGAATGAATGAGTGCATGAATGTGTGAATAAATGAGTGAGTGCATGAATAAATGAGTGTGTGAATGTGTGTGCAAATGAGTGAGTGAGAATGTGAATGAGTGAGTGCGTGAACGAATTAGTGTGTATATGCGTACATGAGTAAGCGAATGCGTGAAAGAACGAGTGAGTCCATACACAAGTGAGTGTGTACGTGAGTGCGCGAATGAGTGAGTGAGTGCATGAATGAGTGTGTGAATTAGTGTATAAATGAATAAGTGAGTGAGTGTGTGAATGAATGGAGTGAGTGAGTTAGTGTGTGAATGAATAAGTAATTGAGTGTGTAAATGATTGTGTGTAAATGAGTGAGTCCATACACGAGCGAGTGCGTACGTGAGTGCGCGAATGAGTGAGTGCGTGAATGAGTGCGTGAATGAATGAGTGAGTAAGTGTGTGAATGAATAAGTAATTGTGTGTAAATGATTGAGTGTGTGAATGAGGGAGTGTGTGAATGAGTGTGTGAGTAAATGAGTGAGTATGTGTGTGAATGAATGAGTGAATATGTGAGTGTATGATTGAGTGTGTGAATGAATAAGTGCGTGATTGAGTGAGTACCTGTGTCAATGAGTGCATGAATTAGTGAATAAGTGATGAGTGTGAATAAATGAGTAAGTGATTGAGTGTGTGAATGAGTGAGTGAATGAGAGAGTGAGTTAGTGAACACGTGAGCGTATGAATGAGTAAATAAGTGTGTGAATGATTGAGTGAGTGTATGAATGAGGGAGTGAATGTGTGCGTGAATGAGTGAGTGCTTGAATGAATGAGTGCGTGCATGAATGAGTGAATAAGTGATTGGGTGTGTGAATGAGTGAGTGTGTGAATGAGGAAGTGAGTGAGTTAATGAATGAATGAATATGAGAGTGAGTGTATGAATGAGTGAAAAAGTGGGTGAATAATTGAGTCAGTGTGTGATTGAGGGAGTGAGTGTGCGTGAATGAATGAATGAGTGAGTGCATGAATAAAATGAGTGACTGAATAAGTGAGTGACTGTATGAATGAGTGAGTGCATGAATGAGTGAATAAGTGATGAGTGTGTGAATGAATTAATAAGTGATTTAGTGTGTGAATGAGTGAATAAGTAAGAATGAATGAGTAAGTGCGTGAATACATGAGTGTTTGTATAAGTAAGTGAGTGCAGGAATGAATGAATGAATGAATGAGTTGTCAAGAAGCAAATATTTGTAACCTTTGTTCATTGACTTTTTTTTTTTTTTTAGACTTTTCAGTTGTGTTCTTGTTCAGTAAAACAGGCTTGTCGTACCTGCAAGTAAAGCGTCCCGGACAGGAGAATACTGAATACTCCTCCTGTAGCACTAACCCCAGTCACCATCTCCAGAGACCTGCCGCATTATAAACACATTCATCATTTTGCTTCACTGACCGTGGCTTTATAATTACACTTCAAATCATAGATCTTGGATACTACTTACACATTGCTCTGACACAGAGACTCTATGCATATGGAGGCTCTGACACTGTCCCTCTGCCTGCCGTGGGCCTTTTTCTGAGACTCTGAGTTGGATTCTAAAAACACACACAAACACAGATGCATGATACAAAGTTGACCGTGAACCCCACCCCTGTTCCTTTGAGCTTTATCTAAAGGACAGACTGTTTGTTAGGCAGAATTCACCACACTCTGTCTAAGAAATGAGATGATGAAATCAGGAATAGGGCATTGCGTGTGCTTTAGCTTGGAGAATGATGCAATGAAGCCTGTCTTTTATGCTACTGTTGATCTAAATGGAGGAATTCGAATGAACTGCAAGCAGCGCTGCATGGGCACATTCCTTACATCATTTAAAAGTATTTAAAGATACTAGTATTCAGCTTAAAGTGACATTTAAAGGCTTAACTAGGGTAATTAGGCAAGTCATTGTATAATGATGGTTTGTTCAGTAGACAATCGGAAAAAACTATATAATAATACTGACCTTAAAATGTTTTTAAAACAATTAAAAACTGCTTTTATTGTAGCCGAAATAAAACAAATAAGACTTTCCCCCGAAGAAAAAATATTATAGGAAATACTGTGAAAAATGCCTTGCTCTGTTAATCAGCACTTGGGAAATATTTAAAAAAGAATGCAAATTTCACAGAAAGGCTAATAATTTGACTGTATGTTGACTGAGATGGACACTAATTTGAATAAATTATTATAAAACAATGTACACTATTCTATGATATATATTATTGCTGCTGCAGGACAATGTGAGAGACACACATCAAATGTAATATTTAACTGTTAAGTATCATTTTTTATAGAGGAACAGTAACACATAATAAATGGTTTCAAATTTATATATATATATATATATATATAAATAGGTTTAAAAGATAAATTAAGCATAAGAAATGTAACAAAGATGGATGGATGAATAGATAGAATAGAATACACCACTAGATAGATAGATAGATAGACAGACAGATAGACCTCTAGATAGATAGATAGAAAGACAGACAGACATACAGAGAGATAGATAGATCACCAGACCAGGTCCCATGAGAGCCAACTAAATATCCATAAATTAGCAGTTTTCCGTATTGTTTGATTTATGTTTTTATTTTTCGTTAGCTATGCTGTTGAATTACATTATGTGACCAACTTTTCGTTATCTGACTGTCTTATTACATTATGTACAGTCGTGGCCAAAAGTTTTGAGAATTACATAAATATTGGAAATTGGAAAAGTTGCTTATGTTTTTATAATGGCAATTTGCATATACTCCAGAATGTTATGAAGAGTGATCAGATGAATTGCGTAGTCCTTCTTTGCCATAAAAATTAACTTAATCCTGAAAAAAACTTTCCACTGCATTTCATTGCTGTCATTAAAGGACCTGCTGAGATCATTTCAGTAATTATCTTGTTAACTCAGGTGAGAATGTTGAGCAGCACAAGGCTGGAGATCATTATGTCAGGCTGATTAGAATGGCAGACTTGACATGTTAAAAGGAGAGTGATGCTTGAAATCATTGTTCTTCCATTGTTAACCATGGTGACCTGCAAAGAAACGCGTGCAGCCATCATTGCGTTGCATAAAAATGGCTTCACAGGCAAGGATATTGTGGCTACTAAGATTGCACCTAAATCAACAATTTATAGGATCATCAAGAACTTCAAGGAAAGAGGTACAATTCTTGTTAAGAAGGCTTCAGGGCATCCAAGAAAGTCCAGCAAGCGCCAGGATCGTCTCCTAAAGAAGATTCAGCTGCGGGATCGGAGTGCCACCAGTGCAGAGCTTGCTCAGGAATGGCAGCAGGCAGGTGTGAGCACATCTGCACGCACAGATGGCCTGGTGTCAAGAAGGGCAGCAAAGAAGCCACTTCTCTCCAAAAAAACATCAGGGACAGATTGATCTTCTGCAAAAAGTATAGAGAATGGACTGCTAAGGACTGGGGCAAAGTCATATTCTCAGATGAAGCCCCTTTCTGATTGTTTGGGGCATCTGGAAAAAGGCTTGTCCGGAGAAGAAAAGGTGAGCGCTACCATCAGTCCTGTGTCACGCCAACAGTAAAGCATCCTGAGACCATTCATGTGTGGGGTTGCTTCTCATCCAAGGGAGTGGGCACACTCACAATTTTGCCCAAAAACACAGCCATGAATAAAGAATGGTACCAAAACACCCTCCAACAGCAACTTCTTCCAACAATCCAACAACAGTTTGGTGAAGAACAATGCATTTTCCAGCACGATGGAGCACCGTGGAGCATGATTTATGCTAAGCTAAGCTAAAAGTGCTGCCACCAAACCTGAAAATCGGTTGAATGCATTCAAAAATGGATTCAACTCAACTGTTTAACTTTTGGAAAGTTGTTAAAAAAAAAAGAAGAAAAATGTAAAAATCTGCCATACAAAAACAAAAACATACCTAGCAGCAGATTAGCTGAAAGCTGATAGAAGCCAGACACTGGAGCCGTATAGCGGCCGCTGCTGATGTTAAAGCCCTGTCCTCTCTGATGGAACTGCTCTGTGTTCGAGGGCTGTGGAAAACACAGACAAATGGATTATTGAATATGCCAATCTCTTTCATTGCCAACCCTTCTTCAGTGCAGTCAGCCAAAGCTAGTATTGCTGCTAAACCAACATACAGCTGAAGTCAAAATTATTAGGAATTTTTTCTTTTCTTTTTCAAATATCTCCCAAATGATGTTTAACGGAGCAAGGAATTTTTCACAGTATTTCCTTTAATATTTTTTCTTCTGGAGAAAGTCTTATTTGTTTTATTTCGGCTTGAATAAATCCGTTTGTAATATTTTTAAACCATTTTAAGGTCAATATTATTAGCCCCATTAAGCAGTGTTTTTTTTTATTGTCTACAGAACAAACCATCGTTATACAATGACTTGTCTAATTACCCTAACTTTCCTAATTAACCTAGTTAAGCCTTTAAATGTCACTTTAAGCTGAATACTAGTATCTTGAAAAACATCTAGTCAAATATTATGTGCTGTCTTCATGGCAAAGATAAAAGAAATCAGTTAATAGAAATGAGTTATTAAAACTATTGTGTTTAGAAATGTGTCTAAAGGAAATATTCTCTCCGTTAAACAGAAATTGGGGGAAAAATATACAGGGGGGCTAATAATTCTGACTTCAACTGCATCTATAAATGAGGGTTATGCTTCAGACAAACAAAAGCCTAATTTGGAGTTTAAGTTAATTTCAGATCTCTGGGGATGCTATGTCATGGTTCGTGAGTTGAGTAAGTTGTTATTACTGGTTTGCACTCACGGTGTTGAAGGGCTGGAGCTCCTGCAGGCTGCGGCGGTGGACCAGCTGGTTGTGTTGAATTCGGCAGCGGAAAGCCGTGGCCACACGAGGAGGTTGATCACAATACACACAGTAAGTTCCGACCATCTCTGAGAGGAAAGATCATTGGTCAAAAGCATAGCAAATTCCCATCTGACTGAATTGTTCAAGGGACAACCCATATATAATTCTGATACATGGAAATATATGCAAATTACCAAAGGCATATTTGATATATACATACATTTACATATATGTCATGATACACAGTTGAAGTCATAATTATTAGCCCTATTGTGAATTTTTTGTTCTTTTTCATTCATTCATTTTCTTTTCGGCTTAGTCCCTTTATTAATCAGGGGTCGCCACAGCGGAATTAACCGCCAATTTATCCAGCATATGTTTTACGCAGCGGATGCCCTTCCAGCTGCAACCCATCACTGGGAAACATCCATACACACTCATTCACACACATACACTACGGACAATTTAGCTTACCCAATTCACCTATAGCGCATGTCTTTGGACTGTGGGGGAAACCAGAGCATCCGGAGGAAACCCACGCCAACACGGGGAGAACATGCAAACTCCACACAGAAATGCCAACTGACCCAGCCGAGGCTCGAACCAGCGACCTTCTTGCTGTGAGGCGATCGTGCTACCCACTGCGCCACCGTGACGCCCCTGTTCTTTTTCAAATATTTCCCAAATAATGTTTAACAGAGCAAGGAATTTTTACCAGTATTTCCTATAATATTTTTTCTTCTGGAGAAAGTCTTATTTGTTTAATTTCGGCTAGAATAAAAGCAGTTTTAAATTTTTTTAAAAACATTTTAAGGTCAATATTATTAGCCCCTTTAAGGAATACTTTTTTCAGATTTCTACAGAACAAACCACTGTTATACAATGACTTGCCTAATTACCCTAACTTTCCTAATTAACCTAGTTAAGCCTCTAAATGTCACTTTAAGCTGAATACTAGTATCTTGAAAAATATCTAGTAAAATAATATGTGCTGTCATCATGGCAAAGATAAATAAATCTTATAATTAGAAGAGATAATTAAAAGATAATTAGAAATGAGTTATTAAAACTATTATGTTTAAAAATGTGTAGAAAAAATCTTCCTGTTAAACAGAAATTGGGGGAAAAAAATTATAATTATAAAAAATATTCATTCATTAATTTTCTTTTCGGCTTAGTCCCTTTATTAATCTGAGGTCGCCACAGTGGAATGAACCACCTAGAAAAAATATAATAATTATAAAAAATAAAATAAATATAAATAATATAATCATTCTGACTTCAACTATGTGTCATATATGCAACATATACTTCTAAATATTGCAAAATGGACACTTATATATATATATATATATATGGCTATATATGAACACGTATATATAATTATAGCTAATATATTTGAAATTATAGCTAATGTTCAAATATATTAGATATAATTATATACAGTATATATATATATATGTTCATATATGGCTATATTTGAACACGTATATAAACTTATAGCTAATATGTTTGAACATACAGTATTTACATATTTGTAATTTCAATGGTTGAAAAAAATATATGTAAGCGGCCATTTTTGCAATGTTTTGAAATACATGTTGCTTATATCATATATATTTCATATATGTGCAATCCAAATATGAATTTGTACGTCAAATATCTAATTTGCATATATAGCCAATTAGCCATACATCATATTTATATGTGGGGAGGAAGATATAACCCAGTAGTCTAGGAACTTCAAACACACACACAAACACACGCATGCACGCACACACAGAAATGAAGCCAGTGGAAAGTGTTGTGGCTTTTCTTTGACTGACACTTGGCGGCATATAAAGTCATTAAACAATCTTACAGTGAATAGAAGATGTAAATATTTGGAGTGCTTGAGTGTGTATGTGCAGACGGAGTGGATGGAAGTGTGAGGGAATGAGAATGCTGGAGCGTACGAGCGTGTGGCGCCACTGAACTTTTTCTGTGTGAATAAGAGCCTTTATGTTTTATATTGCTGTCAGAACAGCCTGCAGCTCACTGCACCAGAGCACAAACAAACCTGTGTCTGTCTTCCTGGCAGCGCTCCAGCACTCATTCCACACACACACACACACACACACACACACACGCACACACATGCACACACACATACACAAAATCTGGAATCTGTGGAATTCTTTAGCCAGGCCAAGTCAATTCCACGTACTGGAAAATTACACCTATTAAGAGATCAGCCCAGCCCACAATCAGACTAGCTGCCTCCCCAACAAATGAGCATGACAACATATATCCCAAACCCATAGCATTGTTGAAAGTAGCATTGTTGCCCAAACAAAAACACAGTTCTTTTAGAGCTTTTAGAGTAGGTCACTTTCTGTATTGTGCATCCATTACTCTTACAAAGCACAAGATCAAACTAGCACAAGATTTTTTTAAAAAGCGGTAGCCATTGATTTCCCTAGTATTTTTTCCTTACTATGGATGTCAGTGTTTACTGGTTTTCAACATTCTTCAAAATATCTTCATTTGGTGTTGAACACACCCTAAAAAAGAAACTAATAAAGGTTTGAAACCACTTGAGGGTGAGTAAATGGTCAATTGATGTTCATTTTAAAGTGAACTATCCCTTTCAGGCTATATTTAAATGACAACAATGTAGCCAAAAATGTTTTTGTCATGCATTTTTAAAAAGTTTACGTGCCCGACAACATTTCGAGGATCTGCATTTACACATCTGTGAAAATAAATGCCGGTGTTCTGACATTTTATCCTACCCATCAGATTATGCTACCAACACTGTATTTGAATGGTTCTGGGATTGGGGTTAGGGATTATGTAGGTTAGGGAGATATTACAGCTTCATATCACACTACTCCACATTAAAATTTACACTGGTAGCAAAATTTGATGGGTAGCATATTGCGTCATCAAAATGCGCTACCTAATTTTTGAATGGGAGGTAGGACAATCTGACAAGGTAGGACAAATCGACAGAACACCGGTCATAAATGCTGTATTACGTATGCCAGGCCAGTATTTGGCGCTATCACCTTGTTCGTAAACAGTAGGGAAGTGACGTCGTCGGTTCAGCGCTGGTATGTATGTAGACTTTTCAGTGTGTGTATGATGCATCTCTGCTGTTGCTTGTAATGTGAAGTAAATCCACACTTTGAGCAGCAACAACAACAACATTACCACATACTCCGCCATTGTTGTGTGGGTTTTTTGCGATTTTAAACTTCACCTCCCTAAACACGTACCACTCAAGCGCATGATGTCATCGTTTTCAAAGGCTCATTTTCTGGTGTTTACATGGACATGACATTATAGACAGCATTTTCAAATAACCAAAAATGTATGCGTTTTTAGTCCCAAAAATGCCACTGTCATGTAAACGAACAGGCAAAACTAGTGGGACACCTATATGGATTTTTTAAGGGCGATGCCCTTGTGTATGTAAATATATGTATATATATACACACACATATAACATACACATACAGTGGGTATGGAAAGTATTCAGACCCCCTTAAATTTTTCACTTTTGTTTTATTGCAGCCATTTGCTAAAATCATTTTAGTTCATTTTGTCCTCATTAATGTACACACAGCGCCCCATATTGACAGAAAAAAACACAGAATTGTTGACATTTTTGCAGATTTATTAAAAAAGAAAAACTGAAATATCGCATGGACCTAAGTATTCAGACCCTTTGCTGTGACACTCATATTTATGGTGCTGAAATGGTGCTGTCCATTTCTTCTGATCATCCTTGAGATGGTTCTCCACCTTCATTTGAGTCCAGCTGTGTTTGATTATACTTGATTAGGACTTGATTAGGAAAGCCACACACCTGTCTATATAAGACCTTACATCTCTCAATGCATGTCAGAGTAAATGAGAATCATGAGGTCTGAGGTCAAAGGAACTGCCTGAAGAGCTCAGAGACAGAGTTGTGGCAAGGCACAGATCTGGCCAAGGTTACAAAAACATTTCTGCTGAACTTAAGGCTCCTAAGAGCACAGTGGCCTCCATAACCCTTAAATGGAAGACGTTTGGAACGACCAGAACCCTTCCTAGAGCTGGCCGTCCGACCAAACTGAGCTAACGGGGGAGAAGAGCCTTGGTGATGGTAAAGAAGAATCCAAAGATCACTGTGGTTGAGCTCCAGAGATGCAGTTGGGAGATGGGAGAAAATTTGTAGAAAGTCAACCATCACTGGAGCATTCCACCAGTCGGGGCTTTATGGCAGAGTGGCCCGACAGAAGCCTCTCCTCAGTGCAAGACACCTGAAAGCCCACATGGAGTTATGAATGGTGCTAAAATGGTGAGAAAAAAGATTTTCTGGTCTGATGAGACCAAGATAGAACCTTTTTGGCCTTAATTCTAAGCGGAATGTGTGGAGAAAACCAGGCACTGCTCATCACCCGTCCAATACAGTCCCAACAGTGAAGCATGGTGGTGGCAGCATCATGCTGTGGGGGTGTTTTTCAGCTGCAGGGACAGGACGACTGGTTGCAATCGAGGGAAAGATGAATGCGGCCAAGTACAGGGATATCCTGGACGAAAATCTTCTCCAGAGTACTCAGGACCTCAGACTGGGCTGAAGGTTTACCTTCCAAAATGACAATGACCCTAAGCACACAGCTAAAATAATGAAGGAGTGGCTTCACAACAACTCCGTGACTATTCTTGAATGGCCCAGCCAGAGCCCTGACTTAAACCCAATTGAGCATCTCTGGAGAGACCTAAAAATGGCTGTCCACCAACGTTTACCTACCAACCTGACAGAACTGTAGAGGATCTGCAAAAAGGAATGGCAGAGGATCCCCAAATCCAGGTGTGAAAAACTTGTTGCATCTTTCCCAAAAAGACTTATGGCTCTATTAGATCAAAAGGGTGCTTCTACTAAATACTGAGCAAACGGTCTGAATACTTAGGACTATGTGATATTTCAGGTTTTTTTTTATTTTTTTTTTATAAATCTGCAAAAATGTCAACAATTCTGTGTTTTTTCTGTCAATATGGGGCGCTGTGTGTACTTAAAATGTACTTAATTGATTTTAGCAAATGGCTGCAATATAACAAAGCGTGAAAAATTTAAGGGGGTCTGAATACTTTCCATGCCCACTGTATATTGGAAAAAATACAAATTGAGATCTTACAGGTGGATCTGACAAAGTTTGCAAGGTTTGTGAAATGAAATGTTCAATTAGTCATTCCAATATTTGTTTAAACTATATAAATGTGTATTTGCCAGAATGCTGATTAAAGTATTGTTTTACTACTAATTAAAGCAATAATACTTTTGTGTATGTTTTAATTACTTAGCTTAAACAGTTCTATCTGATTTTTAGATTCTATTAGCATCCATATTAGACAAAACTGATAAATGACGGTGAGCAAAAGGGAGAATGTGGGCACAGTGTTTCTCAATGCTGCCAAAATAAAAGTCCTGCCTCAAACACATCGGCCAAACAGAAAAACGTATTGACTACTTATCGGCTATATTGGCCTTTATCGGCTATCACTATTTTGGCCTTGGTGATATATTAGTGGTCCACTAGGCAAAATGCTTAAAAATGCATTTCCTATTTTTGACTGAAAGCGTTATCATGTAAATGACCCCTAACGATAATGGTGTGTGTGTGTATGGACGTAAGTGCAGAAATCCCAGCATACCTTTCAATTTGAACTGGAAGTCCTTTACAAACTCTGCATGATAAGGCAGTAAGGGGCCCGGTGGACCTGGAGGCCCCTGAGGACCCGGAGGGCCCGGTGGACCGGGAAGACCATGCTGGATGTATAGACAGATTTCAAGTTAAATTACAAGATAAGGGAAATCCAAGCATGAGACACTTTCTCAGAGTAGATACAGTTGAAGTCAGAATTATTAGCCCTCTGAATTATTAGCCCCCCTGTAAATACATATATTTTTTCAACACATTTCTAAACATAATATTTTTAATAACTGATTTCTAATAACTGATTTATTTGATCTTTGCCATGATGACAGTACATAATATTTTACTAGATATTTATATTAGATTTAGACACTAGCATTCAGCTTAAAGTGCAATTTAAAGGATTAACTAGGTTAGTTAGGGTAATTAGGCAAGTCATTCTGTAGACAACCAAAAAATATATATATTGCTTAAAGGGGCTAATAATATTGACCTTAAAATGGTTTTAAAATAATTAAAAACTACTTTTATTCTAGCCGAAATAAAATAAATAAGACTTTCTCCAGAAGAAAGAATATTATAGGAAATACTGTGAAAAATTCTTTGCTCTGGCTAATAATTTGGACTTCAACTGCATCTTGTGACATGGGCCTCATTGGGTTTAGTGCATTGCTGTATGGTAGTTTGGTACATATAGTTTTACCTTGTTCAGTATACAAATGCGCTCATTCTATATAATTGAAATTATTCAGGAATAGCTGAGATTACCTTGGAGAGTCTCTTATTTCCTCTTGGTTTCTTATTTCCACCCTTGTTGTAGTTGTCCCTGAAAGCTATCCATGTCATGTGGGGGCTCACAGGGGTTATGTCAGAGGAGACAGTATCCTGAAAAAGATATATAAAGCAGATCAGTGATCCAAACTATGTTGAATTTTAACTACAGCAAATAAACAGAGGTCATATATGATAGTAGCCTACATACATATCCTTTCCTATATTCTATTTTTTACACACAAATACACCTACTATACATGTACAAACAAAAAATTATTCAGACATGATATGATTTTTTTTTTTGCTAGTGACATAGTTCATTTATGTAAGCGAAGACAACAAAATAAAGTACATTGTAACATATTATCCCAAAAAAAATTCATACAGAAGACTAAATACCAATAGGAAGGTAAGAATCTCCTGCAGGGAGTCTGGAAAATTATATCTGAAAATTTCAAGTTCAG
The DNA here is from genome assembly GCA_903798115.1 of Danio jaintianensis. Classification (NCBI taxonomy): domain Eukaryota; kingdom Metazoa; phylum Chordata; class Actinopteri; order Cypriniformes; family Danionidae; genus Danio; species Danio jaintianensis. The sequence goes on along the minus strand of CAIGQV010016226.1, from coordinate 5,123,571 downwards.
GTTTGATGAATCTACAGGAGAGACTAGGCTACATGCTAACACCAAAGCTTAGTGGTGTACATTTTCTTGTGGCCTCGCTAACACACCGTGGTAAAGTTTTGACATTCATTAGACATTCGGTTTCAAACCTATTAATTCTTTGCTCCTGTTATAGTTTGAGCCAAAACTACGTCAGATAGACATACATATGTGCCCTTTATGTTGCACAATGCTTAATTCCTCGATAAAAAACGGCGACGCGACATGATTCCAAATAAACTCGACGCGACGTAACGCAACACGACAGAAACATCAGCACACTGCACTCCCAACGAAATGGTAAGGCTTTTAATCTAATTAGTAGCCTACATATTAAACATTTGTAATAGGCTACTGAGTGACAGGGACTGATGTTGTTTGGTTTGCACTGTCAAAGTGCTGACTTTCATTTTCAAACCGTTGCTAGTTGTTTTCTGAGGTGAACTATCAGCTGCTGCTTTCAGTAATATGGCAATAAATGTCACGTAAAATGCTATTTAAACTCACATTGGTAGCATTTAACACTGACATAATCTGTACCTGAGGTGATGTCATACGAGTATATTTTGTTGTTCTGTCGTGACATCGCTTAAATAAAGCATTATAGAAATTTTCGCACATCGACGCAGATGGGAAAAGTAGGCTTACCTCATAAGCAAAGAAAAGTTACCTTTTATCGCGTGTTGCGGCGTCGCGTCTCGTGTAGTCAGTTATAAACTATTTTTGGATGATTGTAATCCTTTCTGTCAAAGGTATCTGACACTATGAAGATTCATTTGTTCAGGCACAAGTTAACTGCAAAAAACAAGTTCTTGTTGTTTTATTGGCATTTTCTAAACTGTAATTGATAATGTGAAAAATGTTGATGGTGTGTGGTCATTTTTTGGTTTGACAGTATTTACTTAGATGTTTGGGCTGTTGATTGATTACAAATTTCAATCTAATTAATTACACACAATATAGGAATAAATTCTAAACCTAATGATTTGCTAATGAAATTTAAAATATAAAAATATCATAGTCATTACTGAGTTTAAATGCGTCTATTTAGATATATTAACAGACCGTTTAATGCAGCTCCAGTTTGGTTAAAAACATTCTTCAAAATATTTTTAGGATTCACAAAAGAAGGAAATTCATACTGGTCTGAAACGACATAAAGATCAGTAAATCATGACAGAATTTTCTTTTTTTTTTAACTGTCCCCTTAATGTTTTTTTTTATTAATATAGAAAATATTTTTTTTTTGTGTGTAATGAAATAATACTAATGAAACAATAACAATGATTAATTTTCCTTCAGCTTAGTCTTTTATTTATCAGGGGTCGCCACAGTGGAATGAACCGCCAACTATTCAGCATATGTTTTACACAGCGGATGCCCTTCCAGCTGCAACACAGTACTGGGAAACACCCATACACTCTCACATTCACACACACGCATACACTACTGTCAATTTATTCATTCATTCATTTTCCTTCAGCTTAGTCTCTTTATTCATCAGGGGTCGCCACAGCGGAATGAACCGCCAACTATTCGGGCATATGTTTTACGCAGCGGATGCCCTTCCAGCTGCAACCCAGTACTGGGAAACACCCATACACTCTCACATTCACACACACATACACTATTGCCAATTTATTCATTCAATCATTCATTTTCCTTTGGCTTAGTCCCTTTATTCATCAGGGGTCGCCCCAGCGGAATGAACCGCCAACTTATCCAGCATATGTTTTACACAGCGGATGCCCTTCCAGCTGCAACCCAGTACTGGGAAACACCCCTAGACCTTCACATGCACACACATACACTACGGCCAATTTAGTTTATTCAATTCACCTACAGCACAAGTCTTTGGACTGTGGGGGAAACCGGAGCACCTGGAGGAAACCCACGCCAACACGGGGAGAACATGCAAACTCCACACAGAAATGCCAACTGACCCAGCCAGGACTCGAACCAGCAACCTTCTTGCTGTGAGGCGACTGTGGTAACCACTGAGCCACCATGCCCCCCTTATGATTTATGAAATAAGAATGAAATTAGCAATAAGATAATAAAACTGTCTAATGTATGAGTCATTCATTCATTCATTTTGTTGATTTTGCTGATTTGTTTCTGAATGATAACACACATCTGCTTTGGCTTTACAGATAATATTTTTTTTGTTGGCAAAACTGAGCAAAGTAGGCAAAATTGTTCCTTAAATATACCAGAAACAATTTTCTATTTACTGAACTGTTGCATAAAATCAATAACAATAACATGATGATGTGAAATTTCTGTACTATATCATACAGTACAAATATAAGACTTTTTTGTCCCATCAAGTAGTAAGTCAATGCACTGCATCGTGTTTGTCACCAATGAATTGTATGATATTTGCAAACATCATATTCAGTCTGGGGGCGGGGCAGATACTTTCATTCCCCTAATAATATTAACATGTTCTTTTTTTTCATAGTGAATAAATCAATGTGTTAAACCAACACCCCTTATTTATGTGTTGCTTAAAATACAAATATAGAAATATATATAAATATAAAAGGGTGTTGGTTAAACTTGCTGTTTAATAATTTTTTGAATACATTTTTAAACAGTAATTAAGTAATAAAAAAAATGTTATTATTTGTCTTTGCCGTGATGACAGTACATAATATTTTACTAGTTATACTGCCAGATACTAATATTCAGCTTAAAGTGTGTTTAAAAGAATTAACTAGGTTAAAGGCAAGTCATTGAACAACAGTGTTTTGGCCTGTAACAAATTAAAAAATATTATTTAATGGGGCGAATAATATTGACCTCATCTTTTTTTATCCCATCCAAACTAAAAGAAATAAAGCTTTTTCCAAAAGAACAAAAATATAAGAGTAAATACTGTAAAAAATGTTCTTGCTCTCTTACACATAACTTGGAAAATATTTGAAAAATAATTACAATTTCACACTGTATACACACAATTTTACACATTGTAAACACACACATTATAAATATATATATATATATATATATATATATATATAATGTGTGTAATAGCCTCAATATATATATAGCCTGATTAGCAATCACCAATAACAGCAAGTAAAACTTTTTTTATTATTATTTTGACCAATTGTCATTTTTCCTGAAAAAAAAAGGCTACAAATAAGACAATTTTTATTTCAAATTTGGAATAAATTTCATCAGACCTTTTAGATGGACTAAAACTACTATTACCATTTTCCTCAACCCCATACAATCATAAATAAAGGTACAAAATCTGTCACTGGGGTGGTACCTTTTCTTAACGTACACTTTTGTACCGTACATATGGACATTAGTACCTTTAAGATTGACTTTTGTACCTTTAAGTTACTGTGAGGTACACATTTGTATTTTTTAGGTATTAATATGTACCTTTTAAGGACCTGTTAAGAACAAAAATGTACCTTTTGAAAAGCTACCGTCCCAGTGACAGATTTTGTACCTTTATTTCTGAGAGTGTAACAGATTTATTTTCCCTGCAAAAGTCTTTTAAAGAATACACAAATACAAATAATGCCATTGTGACTGCAGGTGTGTGTATGTGGGACTTACAGGGCTCTCAGTGCTGACGGTACTGTTCTCCTCCTGACGCTCCATAGTAAACTCCTCACTGTCTTGTGTGCTGCAGGTGGTCAACAGTAAACACAACAGCAAGGCTGGCAGTGCCCCAAATGCCCCATATCTGAGCTTCATGCTGCTGCAGTGTCCGTCGGCGAACGTCTAACTCATTCAACGTGCAAAACTTCCATTGCAGATCACTCCGAAAGATATCTTTGGGTGGGAAATCCTCAAACTCTTGACTAGACAACCATCTACTTGAATTTTCCAGGATGGAGGAGAAAATCAGTTCATCTTTGGTCGTCCCTCAGCATGATGTGTTCAGAAAATTGTCCATCGCTCTTCAGTGTCAGCCAAAATCCACTACGCCTCCTGACTGCAGTCTAAACTCTGTGAGCTGGAGTTATGGATGTTCAGCCTGTGTGTTGCCGTCACCTGCTGTGTGTAGGTGTGTATTCCATAAATACATGAGTGAATGTGTTTATTGATTGTTAGTGTGTGTTGCTCAGTTGCGGTCTGATTATCTGTCATAAACCCTGTGTGTGGTATAATTCAGTCTCTCTGTGGGTGGTATCTCCACTTCTTCTTCTGTTTATATTTTGGGTAGTTCCTTGAGTGCTGATAATGTATGTTGCCAGTTGAAGTCCTCCAGTGTGTTCCCCATCTATGTCACTGGCTCACTTTCTGTTTTGAAGGGCTGCTCCACTCTTTTTAGCCCCGGACCAGACTCCTCCTCCTCCTCCCCCTCCTCCTCTGGTTTGTTCACTCCTCCTGATATCTGTCACTGGATCTTGACCTGTCACTTTGTCTCTCTTCAGCCTCCTGGCCACTTATTAGACCTCTCCATTTATCTGATCTCTCTGTCTCTCTCCTACAGCAAGTTCCTGTGTGCTTTCGTTTGTCTTATGCTTGTTTGTCTGTTTCTGCCAGACTTTACTGCCTCTGTCATCCCCAGCTGCATGGTCCTAGTGCCCAGTTTGTGTGAAATCAAAATGTTTATTTTGCTAGAACACATTGTTATTCTTTAGGTGAACAATTAATTTGTGCAAGTTAAAAAACTTTGTTTTGGTAATCTTCGATCAAAGTCTGACCATGAGTGGCAGTGTTCTGATGATCTGTGCTACCTCCTCAGAATGTGCTTGGTTGCTCAATCTGTCATGTTTCAGCTATAAAAAAAACAGGGGTAGCATATTTTGTCAGCTTCAAATGTCTGTCAGAAT
>CAIGQV010016226.1:5084499-5109596 GCA_903798115.1 Danio jaintianensis | reverse complement strand
TCTATCTATCTATCTATCTATCTATCTATCTATCTATCTATCTATCTGTCTACCTGTCTGTCTGTCTATCCATCCATCCGTCGTCCGTCCGTCCGTCCATCCGTCTATCTACCTGTCTGTCTATCCACAGACACTGCAGAGTGTTTTTGTTAAAATGAGATCGAAAGGCACTCATGAATTACACACATTTTTGTCTTTATAAAGGGGAATGTCAAATTCAATAAAACATTTTTTCTAATTTTGTCTTTGAATTATTCTTGCTAAACAGATCATTTGTTACCAGGTGGATATCTTGTTTTTTAGGACCAGTAATGGAAAGAGTACAATAATCAATGCCATGCTGAGGGAGCGGGTTCTGCCCAGTGGGATCGGCCACACCACTAACTGCTTTCTGAGTGTGGAGGGCACAGATGGAGAACAAGCCTACCTGACCACTGAAGACTCGGAGGAGAGGAAGAGCATTGAGGTAAGACTCAAACAGTACAAAAAAAAGTAGAAAAATAAATTAACATTTCAAGTCATTTAAAGTTAAACTACATTAAAACAGCAAGTTAAAATGTTTATGCCTTCAAAAATAAAGTTGAAACCTGATTAATGTACTGAAATAAGTTAAAGGAACATGAAAACTCTTGTTGCTATGACTTTTTGGTCATATATATATGTATATATATATACATTTTACAGTGTATGCACTTCCCAGAAGCCTGTTCATTTTAGCTAATCAAGTTGTAGTACTTTGCATTAATTTGATCAGAAATAACAGAAGATTTTTATGTTGTGAGATGTTTAATTTTTTGCTTCTTCAGAATGGGAGGAAACTGTGATTTTCAACATCATGGAAATCGTTCAGTTACAGTTGAAGTCAAAATTATTAGCCCTCTTGTGATTTTTTTCTTTTCTTTTTCCAAATATTTCCCAAATGATGTTTAACTGGGCAAGGAATTTTTCACAGTATTTCCTATAATGTTTTTTCTTCTGAATAAAGTCTTATTTGTTTTATTTCGGCTAGAATAAAAGCTGTTTTAAAAAAATTTTCAAACATTTTAAGGTCAATATTATTAGCCCCCTTAAACAATATATTTTTTCGCTTGTCTACAGAACAAACCATCGTTATACAAGGACTTGTAATTACCCTAACTTGCCTAATTAACCTAATTAAGCCTTTAAATGTCACTTTAATCTAAATACTAGTATCTTGAAAAATATCTAGTAAAATATGATGTACTGTCATCATGGCAAAGATAAAATAAATCAGTTATTAGAAATGAGTTGTTAAAACTAATATGTTTGGAAATGTGTTGAAAAAAAATCTTCTTTCGTTAAACAGAAATTGTGGAAAAAAATACAGGGGGGCTAATAATTCAGGAGGGCTAATAATTCTGACTTCAACTGTATGTTAAAACAATTCACTTGCGATCACATGAATGACAGGAAATGAAGGGAAATTTGAGAAACTATAAATCAGAGAATTGTTTTGGGGATACAAACTACAAATCAACTACTGTGCATTGTTTCTCCTATAAAAATATGACATTCTAATATATCAAAAAAGACAAAATATGTCAAGTCTACAACCTTGTACACGCGCACGCACGCACACACACATGAACTAGTATGATTACGTAGCGTAAATCTGCATTTATTGAATTAAACTGAAGGAAGTTATTTTACAGTGTAGTTTGTATTAAGTATTTTCAATTATATTGATCCATTCCTATATACTTATGAAATGTATTTATACTTATATACATTCCTATATTCCACAACCTATATATTGTTAAATTTGTTAATGATCAAATGCTGAGCAATAAAAATGTTTTTCATGTATTTTGTTTCTCCTAAAATGTACATTTTTGATGTTATTATAATGCAAAACCTGATAATTACTCAACAAAAAAAATCGAAGCCTTGGCAAAACAGTGGCTTTTACAATGTCTATATATAAATCCCGAAATGATGTAACAACAGGAATCCACAGGGAGCATGTCTATATATTAATTTATACAACATTTTCAAAGGATTTTTAAAGGCATTCACATTCATGTTACATTTATTGAAAAATAATAAGGACATAAATCAATTAAAATTATATATAATGTGTGTGTGTATGTATATATATATATATATATATATATATATATTATATAATTTAAAAATATATAAAAGATTTTGTAAATATAATATTTTGTTATTCATTTTTTATATTTATTATTTAATATAGCGTTATAATATTCATATTAAAAGAATAATTAATAAAAAAAATCAATGTAATATCTCATTACAGTTTTTCTCAGTCGCTTTGGTACATTTCTCAGATCAGAAATGAAATTCTCAAAACCTGTTCAATCTTCACTTCATTGTGTCAGTTGTGCACATCAAAAAAGCAGTTTATCATTTCTTTGAACAAGTTGCAAATGCTTTTGTACATCCATGCAAATGATTATGTGCAATTCTCTGCTCTTTCCTACATTATCAATTGCTTATGTCATGTTGATCAAAATGTATTATTTTGGTCTCTGTCTGTATAGTCTCACCCCCCACAACATTTAATCGTTTGTTCAAGTCTTTACATGCAAAATGGCTGAACAAGTTGTCATAATATTTTGTCATAATGCATTTTACTATACGTTTCCATTAGACTTTTTTTTTACAATTGGTAAATTTCTCCCAGGTGAATCTTGACTTTTTCTAATGAAGGTGCATCTCAAAGGAGATTCCTATGTTCACATTTCTACTTCCACTATGCAGTGCTGTCTTTTCCATTCTGTATCACAATGATATGATCTGCCAACAAATTACAGTGCAAACAGCAAAAAAAACAAAAACAATAGCCATATTTTATATCAGAAGACCCCTCCAGAGTACACTGTTATATTGACAACATGACTAAGTAATTTGAGTCTTTATTTTTTATTTAAGTCTTATCCGTACACAGTGACACAAGGACTTTTAATTCTGATGGCACTGACACGTTCATTGACACAGAAATTTAGTTTTGAGAGATGAACTAAGGATTTTGAGCAAGAGACTGGGTTTTGCAGGTAATCCATGGTGTTTTGCTATTTGTACGCTTTGAGAAATGTACTTACTGTTTTGCAAAATTTCAATTCGGATCTGAGAAATGTACCAAGGCGACTGAGAAAAACTGTAATCAAATATAATCAAAATTCTATTTCTATTCTATTTAACACACACACACACACACACACACACACACACACACACACACACACACACACACACACACACACACACACACACACACACACATATTTTCATTCATTCATTTTCTTTTCGGCTTAGTCCCTTTATTAATCTGGGGTCGCCACAGCGGAATGAACCGCCAACTTATCCAGCATATGTTTTACGCAGTGGATGCCCTTCCAGCTGCAACCCATCACTGGGAAACATCCACACACACTCATTCACACACACACACACTATGGACAATTTAGCCTACCCAATTCACCTATAGCACATGTCTTTGGACTTGTGGGGGAAACCGGAGCACCCGGAGGAAACCCACGCAAACACGGGGAGAACATGCAAACTCCACACAGAAACGCAAACTGAGCCAGCCGAGGCTTGAACCAGCGACCTTCTTGCTGTGAGGCGAACGTGCTACCCACTGCACCACCGTGCAGCCATACACATATTTTGTCAGAATAAAAATCTGTGTATATTTTTTATTTTATTTATTTATTTTTGTGGAAAAAAGTTACATTTCAACACTCTAAGAACTTTTTCCTCAAACATTGAGTTAAATTTGGTCCAATTAATTTAATAAAAAAATTAATCCAGCAGTTGGGTTAGTCTCTATTGCAACCAGAATTGGGCTGAAATAACTTGGTAGTTTTTAGAGTGAATGCTTTGGTCATTCAGTGTAACCCCTAAAGGAAAAGGGTGAGATGTTGAATGTAATGTAGTAACTCTCATTCTTGGGTACTGGGTCAAAATGGGCCAAAACAAAAGCTGAATGCAAAAAAGACTAATGTGTTATTAAAAAAGAATAACATGTAATAAAATAAATAAAGTGTTCACTGTGGCATGAAAACTGTGTGTTTCTCCTGTTGAAGACAGTCAATCATCTGGCTCATGCTCTGCATATGAACAGGAACCAGGACTCAGGCTGCCTGGTCCGAGTGTTTTGGCCTAAAACCAAGTGTGTCCTACTGAGAGATGACCTGGTCCTGATGGACAGGTATGAACACCTCCACACACGACTTAAGGGCTGTCAAAGCTGAATTTATTTCAAAGACACACACACAAACACACACACATGCACGCACGCAATTTCAATTCAATTCAAATCATCTTTATTTCTATAGTGCTTTTACAATGATTGTGTCAAAGCAGCTTAACATAGAAGTTCTAGTAAATTAAAACTGCGTCAGTCCAGGTTTCAGAGTTGAAGTTCAGTTCATTCATTTTCCTTCGGCTTAGTCCCTTGTTTATTAGGGGTTGCCACAGTGGAATGAACCGCCAACTATTCCAGCATATGTTTTTACGCAGCGGATGCCCTTCCAGCCGCAACCCAGTACTGGAAACACCCATACACACTCGCATTCACGCTCATACACTACTGCCAATTTAGTTCAACCAATTCACCTATAGCGCATATCTTTGGACTTGTGGGGGAAACCGGAGCACCCGGAGGAAACCCACGCCAACACGGGGAGAACATGCAAACTCCGCACAGAAACGCAAACTGGCCCAGCCGAGACTCGAACCAGCGACCTTCTTGCTGTGAGGCGACAGTGCTAACCGCTGAGCCACTGTGCCAGCTAGTTTAGTTCAGTGTAATTTAAATTACACTGCTGAAAGTCCAAACACTGAAGAGAAAATCCATTGATGCGCAGCTCCACAAGTCCCAAACCAATCAAGCCAGTGGCGACAGTGGTGAGGAACAAACTTCACCAATTGCCGAAAGTGAAGGAAAAAAAAAAACCTTGAGAGAAACCAGGCTCATTTGGGCATGACCAGTCCTTCTCTGGCCAAACTTCTTGTGCAGAGCTACAGTCTGGGTGCTGGAGGCTGGAGAACAATGACGCATCATGGCGCACACACACACCACGGATTTTCATGTTTTATGGGACTTTATTTATGATTTTTATACTGTAGAGAATGTATATTCTCTCCTCTTTCCCCAACCTTACACCTAAACCCAACCATCACACAAAACATTCTGCAGTTTTACTGTAATAAGGGGAGAAGAGGCGGAGAATCGGGAAGAAGGAGGCGGAGAACCGACGAACTTTTAAATAATTTATTAATAAAAGGGACGGCAGCTCCTCACGGAGACTGCCGTCAAACTGAAAGCAAAAGTAACACATAAGTGTCCAGGCCTGGACCTCTCTCAGCTTCCTCTGCCATATCGTTCCTCCTCTTATAGTCCAGAGCTCCTTCCGTGGGATTCGAGGCCGGTGTGCGCCACAGGTGTATCCACTTACGCGCCGGCCTCACCCGTTCCCACGGCTCTCGGCCCGCCCCCTCACCACACTTACATTTTCAAAATACTTTGTTCTGGATGATTTATGAGTTTGTTTACCCCAGGGGATGTCGATGTAGGTCCCCACAGTGACACAAGTACATTTCTCATTTCCAAACAGTTTTGCCTACTTCTGCTACTTCTAGCTTTATGTACCAAAGCGACTGAGAAAAACTGTAAACATGTAACAGAAGAGTATGCAAGCTTTAGGACATACTACTTTATTTATGGCCCATTGTTGAGCACGCACGCACGCACGCACACACACACACATTGATGGGTTTGTGAGTGCTGCATTAGAGGCATCCTGGGTGGTTAACAGCCTGTTTAGTAGCAGCGAAACATGATGGGTGGTTTTCTTGAAGTCTGAATGACCCAGACTCTCCTCGCTCCACAGTCCAGGAATAGACGTCACATCAGAGCTGGACAGCTGGATCGACAAGTTCTGTTTAGATGCTGATGTGTTTGTGCTTGTGGCCAACTCTGAGTCTACCATCATGAACACTGTGAGTTTGCAAAACACTTCATTACTGTCAGTTATACGTTCACAAAATGAGATGTTTATTCAAATGTGAAGAATTTTAAGTTATTTTTTTAAAAATCATATATCGCTTAATGAAGCGTCACGGTGGCGCAGTGGGTAGCATGATCGCCTCACAGCAAGAAGGTCGCTGGTTCGAGCCTCGGCTGGGTCAGTTGGCATTTCTGTGTGGAGTTTGCATGTTCTCCCCGTGTTGGTGTGGGTTTCGTCCGGGTGCTCCGGTTTCCCCCACAGTCCAAAGACATGTGGTATAGGTGAATTGGGTAAGCAAAATTGTCCGTAGTGTATGTGTGTGAATGAGTGTGTATGGATGTTTCCCAGTGATGGGTTGCAACTGGAAGGGCATCCGCTGCGTAAAACATATGCTGGATAAGTTGGTGGTTCATTCCGCTGTGGCGACCCCAGATTAATAAAGGGACTAAGCCGAAAAGAAAATGAATGAATGAATATCACTTAATGAAAGTCGATTGAGACTTTTATCATAAGTCATTTTGGACAAAAGCATTTGCTGAATGACTAAATGTAAATGTATTCCTCATTCATTCATTTTGCTTCGGCTTAGTCCCTTTATTCATCTGGGGTCGCCACAGCGGAATGAACCGCCAACTTATCCACCGTATGTTTTACACAGCGGATGCCCTTCCAGCTGCAACCCAGCACTGGGAAACATCCATACACACTCATTCACACTCATACACTATGGCCAATTTAGCTTATTCAATTCACCTATAGCACATGTCTTTGGACTGAGGGAGAACCCAGAGGAAACCCACGCCAACACGGGGAGAACATGTAAACTCCACACAAAAAATGACAACTGGCCCAGCCGGGACTTGAACCAGTGACCTTCTTGCTATGAGACGACAGTGCTAACCACTGAGCCACGGTGACACCAGTGTAAATGTATATCGAACTGAAAAATCATATCTAATGTTTTTAATGTAAACTAATTTTTATTTAATTATTTTTTGTTGTTATGATTATGTAATATGATTTTGTCTTAATCTTGCCATGGAATACCCATGATTTGCAGATATGGCAATAAATAAACAAACAAACATACATTACATAAAATAAACTGGTATCATATCCGTTAGTAGACAGTTTTATTAATTTATTTTTATTTTTTAATGTTTGATATTGAATATTTAACTGTGTATGCTCATTGTGGAATGATCGAATGAATGAAGGTATTTATATGCCTTTGAAAACATTGTAAACACAAAATGTTTGTGTTTACATGCATTAATAATTTAATAACTCTGTAAAGTGTAATTTTGAGCAAATAAACATCACATTTTAACCCAGTGTGTCCCACCGGCCCTACTGCACCCAACCCGGTCTGAGCTGCGATCGAATCGGCGATTCTTTGCATGGAAGTCGGTTGCTGTAACAAGGAGGCTAAAGACCATGGCCTCTATAGTGTCTGTCGCTAGAGCACCTTTAGAGGTCAGAGCAGTGAGGTTTACCTGTATAGCACTTCGCTAGCTGGCCTCCGTTACACTCACCCCCCTAAACCTCACTCCCATCCCGGACGAGCCCCCACGTGTAACCCACAGATCCTACTACATCCAACTCGGTCTGAGCTCTCATCGAACTGGCAATTCTTTGCATGGGAGTCAGTTGCTATAACAAGGAGGCAAAAGACCATGGCCTCTAGTGTCTGTCGATAGAGCACCTTTTGAGGTCAGAGGAGTGAGGTTTACCTGCACTTCGCTAGCTGGCCTCTGTTACATTAGATTTTAGAAATATTTTTCATAATGTAGGTTATAACCTTGTGATGCTTAAATTGACTTAAACTATCTTGTAATAATCAAAAATCTAAATTTCAAACATTTTTATTATTATTTAGGCAAAATGCTGTGGAATTTTAATATCTGCCATTGAAAAGGTGCTGGCCAAAATATTAGTATGGGTGCATATTATGAGTTTTGTTTCATTATTAACAATATATATTGATTTTGTTTATTTGTCTCTTTCACTTTTCTTTGAAAGGAAAAGCACTTTTTCCACAAAGTGAATGAGCGCATATCCAAACCCAACATTTTTATCCTGAACAATCGCTGGGACGCGTCTGTGTTAGAGCCAGAGTATCTGGAAGATGTAAGTTTTATTACAAATGACTCATCACCAATATTTGTTAGTCTGGAGGGATTCACCACAACACAGGATCACTTCACAGATTTGTAAAAAAAAAAAAAAAATCTTTCTTCCTTTTATTGTTTCTACTCATCCATTTAAGATTTATAGGTTATATTATTTGCTAATATAATAATATTATTTGCTAATAGTAATTAGTAATTCAGAATAACTTGTTTTTCACAAATATTATTCAATGCTTAGGGATAATTCTGCTAAAAATGAAAATCATTTACTCTCTCTCTACTCGTTTCAAACCTGTTTGAGTTCCTTTCTTCTGTTGAACACAAAAGAAGATATACTAAAGAATGTTGGAAACCTCTAACCACTGACTCCCATATTTGTTTTTCCTACTATGGGAGTCAATGGTTACAGGTTTCCATCATTCTTCAAAATATCTTCTTTTGTGTTCAACAGAAGAAACTCATAAAGGCTTTGGAACCACTTGAGGGCAAATAAATGGTAAGAAAATGTTCTTATACATGTTAATATCCCTTTGTGAGAAGTTCACACATTTTCAAATATACAGCTCTGGATAATAAAAAGAAACCACTTCAAAGTTCAAAGAAACACAGATAAGTATCTTCTTTTTTTTTTTTGAGGATTTCAAATATTTCCCAAATGATGTTTAACAAAGCAAGGAATTTTCACAGTATTTCCTATAATATTTTTTCTTCTGGAGAAAGTCTCAGTTGCTTTATTTCAGCTATAATAAAAGCAGTTTAAATAAAAAAATAAAAAATAAAAAAATAAGGGTCAAGGGTTAAGGTCAATATTATTACCCCCTTAAGCAATATTTTTTTTCGATTGTCTACAGAACAAACCATCATTATACATTGATTTGCCTAATTACCCTATCTTGCCTAATTAACCTAGTTAAGCCTTTAAATGTCACTTTAAGCTGAATACTAGTAACTTGAAAAATATCTAGTCAAATATTATGTACTGTCGTCATGGCAAAGATAAAAGAAATCAGTTATTACAAATGAGTTATTAAAACTATTATGTTTAGAAATGTGTTGAAAAAAATCTTCTTTCCATTAAACAGAAATTGGGGGTGGGGGGCGATATAGAGGGGGGGCTAATAATTCAGATTTAAACTGTATATAAAATAAGCTGAAACAACTCAATTCTTGAGTTTTTTTTTGGGACAACCTAATTGTTTTATGTTTAATCCACTTAATATTTGTAAAAACTAATAAGTTAACTTAATTTCTCAAATCGATTGTGTGGAACCCAACATTTGTTACACTGTTACAATTACATTTGTTACAATTTGTTACAACATTTGTTTATACATTTTTAAAAAATATATGTTTCTTTTTCATTGTCTTTATAGGTGCGAAAGCAGCACATGGATCGATGTGTCAGTTTCTTAGTGAACGAGCTAAAGGTAGTGGACCTAAACAAGGCACCTGACCGCATCTTCTTTGTTTCTGCCAAAGAGGTGCTCAGTGCCAGGATCCACCGTGCCCAGGGAATGCCAGAGACTGGTAGGCTCCACTGCTTTGGGTCACACAGCGCAGAGCCTTCTGCTTTTGACACTCTTCTGGAGGAAGACCAGGAAAAACTAGACTTAGCCAAGTTAAAAATGAGCATAATAACCATAAAACACTCTGAGCCAGATGCTAATAAATCCCACTGATTTTAAGAATGATACTCGAGATGCGACTTTAGGTGTGAAAAATATGCAAAAATGGTAGGCGGCCTTACATGCTTGATTTCACATGTCTTACATTGGCTGGTATTATTGGGCATATGCTTTTTATTTAAAGGCGGAGCTTTGGCTGAAGGATTCCAAGAGCGACTGATGGAGTTCCAGAGTTTCGAAAGAACGTTTGAGGTAAAAAAAAAAGCACTCAAACTGTGGTCTCCGTTCCAGGATAATCGGCGTCTGACAATGAGCCTGAAAACAAAAAAAGGATTAGCAGGAGCTTTTGTGGAAAAAGTCTTAGTCATGTCTGTGTATTGTTTAGACTAGACGAGAATTTATGGCAGCTTTAGCCAGAAATTGTGTGATGTGGTGACGATCTTCTTAAAGGAACACTCCACTTTTTTGGTAAATAGGCTCATTGGAGATACGTTCTCAGGGCTACGTATTTGAGAACGGTGAAATATGTGGCCCCGGCTACGTATACTTGCAGATTGTGTTTTCACAAATCCACTAGAGGGCGCCGTGTACATTTTTGACAATCTCAAATACGTTACGAATGGGAGTGTATGGATTTTTCCCAGTGATGGGTTGCAGCTGGAAGGGCATCCGCTGCGTAAAACATATGCTGGATAAGTTGGCAATTCATTCTGCTGTGGCGACCCCAGATTAATAAAGGGATTAAGCTGAAAAGAAAATGAATGAATGAATGAAATTTGTTACTGGGGCACATTTTCTCATACGTGCCATATCTTGTAAATCCACCAGAGGCCGCTGTGTACATTTCAGCCAATCTCAATGTTCTTGCGCGCGTCTATGGGAGAATTGTTGTGCCTTTATCAGCTTGCTATCAACTGACCCACACACCGCTTCCTTAAACTAGTGGTGGGCAGAGTGATGCTTTGTGAAACACTAATACAGTCGAAGCAAATGTGTCGAGGCTTGAAACCCGTCTCTACAGTGACACCTAGTGGTCAGTTTTTAAGTAATGTTCTTAAACACATTACGAGTATTGAAGAATTATACCCCACGTTGTTTTTGATGAGATATCAAGTGATTTAGCGGAGTGGTTAATGTTCTTAACTGGCATAAAGATGTATTGGTTCGAATCCAGGATAAAACAGTTATAGTCATTTAAAGTATTATAGTCATGGTGCAGTGGAAAAATAATTACTATTGTGTATGACTCTCATGAGCTTGGACGACTGCATCCATACATCTCTGCCATTCCAGATGACTTTATTAATAAGTTATTCAAGTCATTGCAAAGAAAGCGTTCTTGCAGGACTCCCAGAGTTCATCAAGATTCTTCGGATACATCTTCAATGCTTCCTCCTTCATCTTACCCCAGACATGCTCAATAATTTTTATGTCTGGTGACTGGGCTGGCCAATCCTGGAGCACCTTGACCTTCTTTGCTTTCAGGAACTTTGATGTGGAGGCTGAAGTATGAGAAGGAGTGCTATCCTGCTGAAGAATTTGCCCTCTCCTGTGGTTTATAATGTAATGGGCAGCACAAATGTCTTGATACCTCAGGCTGTTGATGTTGCCATCCACTCTGCAGATCTCTCGCATGCTCCCATACTGAATGTAACCCCAAACCATGATTTTTCCTTCACCAAACTTGACTGATTTCTGTGAGAATCTTGGGTCCATGCGGGTTCCAATAGGTATTTGCATTATTTGCAGTATTTGTGATGATTGGGATGCAGTTCAACGGATGATTCATTGGAAAAATCTACCGTCTGCCACTTTTCCAAATGATCAACTAGAAGTCAAGTTATTATTTGTTGCTCTTACAACTGGGATCGACGACAAGACTTTTGTCAGGTAGTGTAGTGTCAGTGTTTTGGGATTTCGACACTGTGTTAAAACATCAGTTTTGCGTCAGCCATCTCTTCCCTAAACCCAACAAATAGTGTTTTCAATAGCCAACTAAAAGAGAAAAGCCATCGCCGCCACGTGTTTTTACCACAGCCTTTTTTTTTTTGGTTTAATTTTACCTGGTTTCTCAAACTGTCCTTCGACGGATTCGAACTTCCATTCTATCCACATTCCAAGTCCAACAACGTATGTGGTGAGATACCGAGCAAACTGGTCATGCCAAGAAAGCCGTCCATACAGAAGTAAGCGGTCAGTGGTAGCATGAAAAAGTAACAGAAGTTGTCAGTGGCGTCATACCAGCCCATAGTGTTCATTTTACATACAAACCTCAGCCATACGTAGCCCAGGGCACATAATTCGCGGTTCTCAAATAAGTAGCCCTTGGCACATATTCCCAATGAGCCTGTGTTACTCATTTTACAACTCCACTAGAGTTGAGATTTACCATTGTTAAATCCATTCAGCCAATCTCCAGGTTTGGCGGGAGCACTTTTAGCTTAGCTTAGCATAAATCATTGACTCGGATTAGACCACTAGCATCTCGCTTTAAAATAACCAAAGAGTTTCAATAAGGTTCCTATTTAAAGCTTGACTCTTCTGTCATTACGTCATGTACTAAGACTGACAGAAAATGAAAAGTTGCTATTTCCTAGGGCGATATGGCTAGGACCTATACTCTCATTCCAGTGTAATAATTAAGAAATGTTGCTGTCATACCTAGCCTTTACATCATTATGTCAAGGATGAATACATACAAAAGTAGTCCAAGTTATATCACATATGATAAACTGCAGGTGGATGATCATTTATAGCCTTTTATCACTAGAGATTTGATTGTATAGATATTGAAATCTGAGTGTAATTCTAATACACACTCATTTCAGTCACACAGTGCTGATGTTGTTAATTGCAGAACAAAGTACAACTACAATAATCTGCACAGCTTGGTGCGATATAAGCTATTTGGTGAATTCGATTTAATCACCACTGATAAGTAGTGCAATTTGCTAATTTTTTATTTTAAAAAGTGGTAAAACTCAATTGTTTAACTCTGGTAGACCCAGGTAGCAAACAATTCTGGCCCAGAATTGGCATAAAGCTGGCACAGCAGGCATTCATCCGGCACTGGCTTACAGCATGTGGGCCAAATATGGCCTGGGTTTGGGAGAGGTGGCACCGTCTTTAAGGCGGCACTTGGACTAGATCAAATGTAGTATTTGGCCCAGGTGTTAAAAATTTATATGTGGGCCATGTAAGTTTGGCCTATCTTGACCCACTTTTTAAATACATTTAAATTATTTTTGAGTAAAGAAGAAAATTCTACCAATCGGGTCACTTCGAGGAAAAGCACAGTTTATCAAATTCACTGCAGTCGTGACACACCAACATATCTGGCCCAGTTATGGGTTATTCACTTGGCTGAGACTTGGCCCGGATACGGTCCAAGTTTGGCTCTTGTATGGAAGCCAATCTTGGTCTAATCATGTACTGTAATTCACTGCGGCATGTGGGAGAAGCAAAAGCTGAATGTGTAGGCCAGATCTGGGCCAGAGAAATATTGCTATGTGGGGAGTTCTAAAATGAGCCTATTTATTTATTTATTTATTTATATTTTCCACAAAAAAAAGTGGAATGTTCCTTTAGTTTACTCACCTTCAGGTCGTTGAAGATGAATTAAAAAAAAAATTAAATCTGTATCATACGACCACAGTGAATCATCAGGAGCCTCTGGGATTGATTTGAACTTGTTTGTATGCGTTTCTTTTTTCAATCTTGTATACTTGCATTGTACGAATCAGCAAGAACCACAGATTTAGCTAAAAAATCTTCTTTAATGTTCTACTGAAGAAATAAAGTCACCTACATCTTTAGTGGCCTGAGGATGAGTAAATTAACTGCATTCATTTCTGGCTATACTATCCCTTTAAAGTCCACATGAACTAGAAGCTGCGACCGTTTTTTTTTTCCGTATTGTGATGCAGTTCCTAGAGCAGGGGTCACCAAACTTGTTCCTAGAGGGCCGGTGTCCTGCAGATTTTAGCTCCAACCCTAATCAAACACACCTGAACAAGCTAATCAAGGTCTTACTAGGTATACTTGAAACATCCAGGCAGGTGTGTTGAAGCAAGTTGGAGCTAAACCCTGCAGGGACACCGGCCCTCCAGGACCGAGATTGGTGACCCCTGTTAAATATTAAATGAGAAAACAGTGGGCGTGGCTTGTTTTTGCTGATTGGATGCAGTAAAGTAGGCATTTCATTCAGAAAGACCGGGAAAAGGGTTTGGGGAGAGTTATTACAACCTAACAGAAACCTCCTCACCATTTCTGTTTGTTGTCAGAACTCACAGTTGGAGACCAATACCTCAGACAGACGTAATCTGAGAATTGAACTGAAAACAAACAAGAAGTGCATTTTCAGATTTCAATTTTAGGGCAAACAATGTTTTTTTTTCTTAATGACATGCACAGAGGAATTGTTCTCCGCAAAACTAGCATATGGTTAGTTTTGATTTCATGTGTACTTTAAACAAGCTGTTTTGCATCAGTCCGGGCCATCTGCTCGCTGCTGGCTCCCAGATGTGTGAGATACTTGCTGCTCCTCATAGATTCCAGGCAGGCATTTTCATAATGGCAATCCTGAGCCAAGTTTAGCGGATACGAGTAGGTGAGCGTACCGCGCATTCTTAGGACCCAGGGATGAAAATTCACAGTAATCTACGATGGCATTAATGGATGGCTCTGTTGGGATTCAGGCTCGCAGAGGCCAGAGCAGAAAAACATGTCAGTCTGGCTGATGGGTGTAGATGACATCTTGCAGACGTGATCCCTAATAATTGTGGCGTAATTTCATTGGCTCCGCAGGAATTTATATCGCAGTCTGCCGTCAAGACCAAATTTGAGCAGCACACAATCAGAGCCTGGCAGATCATTGAGTCGGTCAAAGCTATCATGGATGCCATCAATATTTCTTCGGCAGAAAAGAAGTGAGTTGCAGAATCATTATAATCGAGGGTCTCTGTTCAGGTGCTGAAAAGGACATGTGACATATTTTAATCGGTCCTCTTACTGAACCAAAGGCCTGAGATTCTCTCAGCCATTGAATCTGATTGCAGCTCAGCCATGCATCTACATTGCATTTTGCTCTTTAATACATGATTTTCACAATGAAAGCCATTGTTGTAATAAATAAAATCTATATATTTTATATAAATATACATTTTGCTGACTTATGTACAGGGTTTGGGTAACTATTTAACTAATGCGGCCCAGGAAAAAAAAAAATCTAAGTTAGGTTCCAAGCATTTTCAGACCAATTACATAGGGAAATAGAATTTTTTATATGATAATCTCTATATCATTTTTTACAGTCACTTCTCAACGTTGCATTTGTGCAGTGCAAACACAGAACTACGCCATAATTTGGCTTATGAAAAATAATATTTTTATTTTTTTTAAATCACTAAAATTCTGACCTACATTTAATATAAAAGGTTTGTGGATTTTGGTTTATATTCTAGGAATAAAATATTGCCATCTTAGGTAGGTTAGAGAGTTTAGATTTATTGCAAAAAAAGAAATAGTAATTTCCACATATATGCAGCAGGGGTCCATCCATAGGCACACGTTCATTTTCAGGTTATATTTCTTGATGCTTCAGAAAACTTTTCCTTACAAACTGATGATGTATATTCCCTAGGTAAATATATTTTAGCATTATAAAATACATCAAAATTCTGTATTTTGTATTTGTTTGGATGTTGTCTGATATATTTTTAATTGTTTGCTTTTGCAAAACAACAATATCTAAAAACAAAAAGCCCCAGACAACAACACGTGCATGTTTGTTGATTTTGTGCTTTAGGATTAGTCCTTTATTTGTTTATGAACATTTTTTATTATTTTCATTTTTTTTGCCAATTTCTATAAAAATGTTCTCTGTTGCAGTCATACATGTGTGTGTTTGTGTGTGCACACAAGAAACAGAATTTTGGTTCCAATTTTCATTTCTGCTTTAGGCCCAGGCCTTTGCAGAAATGTAAAACATTCAAGATTTATAATGGGTTTCAAATGTCTTTTGGACAAATTAAAACAACCAAATCAAGTTCCATTTTTTGAGAAAAAAAAAGAAAAAAAAAAAGTGTGTTTTAAGATAGATTTTTTTTTAGGAAAAGTTGGAGAGCTTCGTGCCCCTGAGATGAAGGGAACATATAATATAACATATAATATACGATTAAGGGTTAAATAAAATAAAAGAACTATTAAAAAAATGAAAATTGATGAGTTATGAGTGAACAATGCACGAAATTAACAAGTATAAAGTTAAGATAACACATTGAAGTTTGATGAAGTATGTAAATATGTAATTTGCCACAGTTTTAAAGTGCTGGAAAAGTTTGAAAAATGCACCTGGAAGTGCTTAAATTTGGCTTAGGAAATAGGAGTAAGAACCTTGAGTGTACTTACACACTGTAAAAAAATGCTGGGCTGGGTTGTCCCAACACAAATAGATTAAGTTAAAACTTACAAATTTAAGTTAAATTGAACATGAAACAATTAAGAAAAAATCAAATATGTTGTTTCAGGTCATTTGAAATAAGTCATCATCAACATGATTTCTACAGTCCCAAAGGATTGTAATGAAGACCACAACTCTCACGAATCCACACAAAAATACACCTTTGTTTGTTGTGAATATGCGCCCTCTAGTGGCGAAAATTACATACTGTGCCTTTAAAATGTAAGTAATTAACCTCTGTGAATCTGTAGAGTTTTCTCGCTGGAAGATCGCGAGGCTCTTATGGACCGACTGGAGTTTGTACGAAATCAGCTGAACTTCATAACCGAGGACATCAAGGACAAGATAAAGGTCGTCAGTGATGAAGTGGCTGCCAAGGTGACCTGCATCATCATCATCATCATCATCATCATCATCACCCCTTACAAAAGGCCAACCCTAGTGTACACAAATACAGAATATGGAGTTATTTTGATGCTACATTAGAAGTATAATGTATTTTTAAAATATATTAAAAGTGTGTGTGTTAGAGAGGGAGAGAGATTGCATATAATTATTAGGGCTGTCAATCAATTACATTGTTTTTATCTAATTAATCACAAAATTAATTGCATATTATATATTGGGTATGAAATAACTCTGAAAAGAAATATTAAAGTCATTGTGTTAAATGTGGGCGACGCGGTGGCACAGTGGGTAGCACGTTCGCCTCACAGCAAGAAGGTCGCTGGTTCGAGCCTCGGCTGGGTCAGTTGGCATTTCTGTGTGGAGTTTGCATGTTCTCCCCGTGTTCGCGTGGGTTTCCTCCGGGTGCTCCGGTTTCCCCCACAAGTCCAAAGACATGCGCTATAGGTGAATTGGGTAAACTAAAATTGTCCGGTTGTGGCTGGAAGGGCATCCGCTGCGTAAAACATATGCTGGATAAGTTGGCAGTTCATCCCGCTGTGGCGACCCCGGATTAATAAAGGGACTAAGCCGAAAAGAAAATGAATGAATGAATGAATGTGTTAAATGTGAAAAACAGGCATTACAAAAAAAAAAATCGCTTTAGAAAGAAAGAAATGAATTCTTTACCTACAACAGAAGCTTGTATCTAAACTTTTATTTACAGACCATTTATTTATTAATTTTTTTGCAACATTCTTCTAAATATACACTCATCGGCCACTTTATTAGATACACCTTACTAGTACCGGGTTGGACCCCCTTTTGCCTTAAGAACTGCCTTAATCCTTCCTGGCATAGATTCAACAAGGTACTGGATATATTCCTCAGAGATTTTGGTCCATATTGACATGATAGCATCACACAGTTGCTGCAGATTTGTCAGCTGCACATCCATGATGCGAATCTCCAGTTCCACCACATCCCAAAGGTGCTCTATTGGATTGAGATCTGGTGACTGTGGAGGCCATTTGAGTACAGTGAACTCATTGTCATGTCCAAGACACCAGTCTGAGATGATTCACGCTTTATGACATGGCGCGTTATCCTGCTGGAAGTAGCCATCAGAAGATGGGTACACTGTGGTCATAAAGGGATGGACATGGTCAGCAACAATACTCAGGTAGGCTGTGGTGTTGACACGATGCTCAATTGGTACTATTGGGCCCAAAGTGTGCCAAGAAAATATCCCCCACACCATTACACCACCACCACCAGCCTGAACCGTTGATACAAGGCAGGATGGATGCATGCTTTCATGTTGTTGATGCCAAATTCTGACCCTACCATCCGAATTTCACAGCAGAAATTGAGACTCATCAGACCAGGCAACGTTTTTCCAATCTTCTATTGTCCAATTTTGGTGATCCTGTGTGAATTGTAGCCTCAGTTTCCTGTTCTTAGCTGACAGGACTGGCACCCGGTGTGGTCTTCTGCTGCTGTAGCCCATCCGCTTCAAGGTTGGACATGTTGTGCATTCAGAGATGCTCTTCTGCTTCTACCTCAGTTGTAACGAGTGGTTATTTGAGTTACTGTTGCCTTTCTATCAGCTCGAACCAGTCTGGCAATTCTCCTCTGACCTCTGGCATCAACAAGGCATTTGCACCCACAGAACTGCCACTCACTGGATATTTTCTCTTTTTCGCACCATTCTCTGTAAACCCTAGAGATGGTTGTGTGTGAAAATCCCAGTAGATCAGCAGTTTCTGAAATACTCAGACCAGCCCGTCTGGCACCAACAACCATGCCACGTTCAAAGTCACTTAAATCACCTTTCTTCCCCATTCTGATGCTCCGTTTGAACTGCAGCAGTTCGTCTTGACCATGTCTACATGCCTAAATGCATTGAGTTGCTGCCATGTGATTGGCTGATTAGACATTTGCGTTAACGAGCAGTTGGACAGGTGTACCTAATAAAGTGGCCGGTGAATGTATATATTTTTTTAAATGTGAAAGAAATTCGTAGCTTGGTTTCAAATGACACAACAAATGTGAGACTGAATTTACATTTTTGGAGAATCACCGCTTTAATTTCTTTTATTTTATATCAAACTATTTGATTGTTTTCTTTAGTGTCTAATTCTCAGTAATGTTCTTCTAGGTTTCCAGTGCTCTAGAAGAAGAAATCCGATGCCTGTCTGTTCTTGTGGATGAACTCTGCTCTGAATTTATTCCTGCCTCAAATGCTTTAGCGCCATACAAAACGGTGAGTTTTATGTTATTTTACATTGTTTGCAATAATAATTATTATTCAATCTAATATTCAGATTTTTGTTTTCCAAGCTCATTTTACCAGTTTCAAATTACTAATCATTTTGTAAGTAAATATGAATAAGAATAGACTGCAGCTCTGCACAAAAGTTTGGCCAGGGGAGAACTGGTCGGGCCCAACTGAGCCTGGTTTCTCTCAAGGTTTTTTTTCCTTCACTTCCGTCAATTGGTGAAGTTTGTTCCTCACCACTGGCTTACTTGGTTTGAGACTTGTGGAGCTGCGCATTGATGGATTTTCTCTTCAGTGTTTGGACTTTCAGCAGTGAACATTAAACCACACTGAACTGAACTAAACTGAACTTCAACTCTGAAAACTGGACTGACACAGTTTCAATTTACTAGAACTTCTATGTTAAGCTGCTTTGACACAATCTACATTGTAAAAGCGCTATAGAAGTAAAGATGAATTGAATTGAAAGTTAGGTATAGTTCTAAATCTTATATTATGTGCTATATTTAGATGTGAATAGGCAGCTTTTCTTTTACCTCATCTAAAAATGAGATTTAATTCCTACTGATATGTTAACATTGACCATGAAAATGAAGCGAAACTTTAGAAACTGCATTTCAAGTGGACACGATATTATCTGGGGAATAAAAATACAGGTTGAGAGGAAAAGGTTTTAAGAATTAAGGAGAAGATGTTTTTCCAAGCAATAACCACAACTCAGGAAGCTTTTGATCGGCATAACCTCATTTAACCACCTTTTATAATATTTTAGCTTGTGACTTTTGTTCGGAGTGTCACGTCTTGTTTTTATGCCATTTTATCTGTAAAAGGGAACCTGCTTAAGTATGTACATCTATATAATATAAGGCTGTTTTTAATTGTATAATGGTTAGAAGTTATTAATGACAAAATGAATAGTTATTAAGAAGTTGATAAAATACACTTGGGGAAAAATGTATGATTAGTACATTGAATTAATCAATAATAAAATTGATAATTACACACACACACACACGCACTGTATTTAAAGTCAGATTAGCAAAAATCCTAGAAAACATAACATATCAAGAGTGAAACTTGTAGTTTTCTTTGAAAATTGACATTTACATTTAGTCATTTAGCTGACGCTTTTATCCAAAGCGACTTACAATTGAGGTTCACAAAAGAAGCAATCAGTACAAGAGGAAACAAAGCATACATAAGTGAAATCGGACTAGTCTTGAGTAGGTAAAACGCAATATACGAGCTAACTGCAGTCAAGGTTTTTATTTTTATTAATTTTTTTTATTATTATTTTTTATTATTAGTGGGTCAGGTGTAGACGGGTAGAGTCGGGTGTAGAGTCTGCCAAACGTGTTGTAAGAGGCAGATCGTTCCACCATCGTGGGACCGATTCAGAGAAAGTGCGAGAGAGTGATTTCTTACCTTTTTGGGACGGCACCATGAGACGACGCTCGTTAGAGCGCAGTGGTCTGGAGGTTAAATATGTCTGTATTGGTGAGTGAAGGTAGGCGGGTGCTAAACCTGTGGTGGTCTTGTAGGATATGAGCAGAGCTTTGAATTCGATGAGGGCGGCTATAGGGAGCCAATGTAACCTGACAAAGAGGGGTGTTACATGCGCTCTTTTCGGTTCCTTGAAGACCACTCTTGCCACTCCATTCTGTATCATCTGTAGAGGTTTGATAGTGCAGGCTGGGAGTCCAGCGAGTAAAGCATTGCAGTAGTCCAGCCTGGACAGGACCAGAGCTTGTACCAGGATTTGTGCAGCATGCTCTGAGAGAAAAGGTCTGATCTTCCTAATGTTGTAGAGAAGGAATCTGCAGGACCTGGCAGTGTTGGCAATATGATCTGTGAAGGTTAGCTGGTCATCGATTATTACTCCCAAGTTTTTGGCTGTTCTGGAGGGTGCAATGGTCGATGATCCCAGTTGAACAGAGAGGTTGTGACGGATCTTAGGGTTGGCGGAGATGACGAGAAGTTCAGTTTTCGTAAGGTTCAGCTGTAGGTGATGGTTCCTCATCCAGAGCGAGATGTCACTCAGGCATGCCGAGACGCGTGCTGAAACCGATTGATCATCAGGATGGAACGCAAGGTGAAGCTGCGTGTCGTCCGCATAGCAGTGATAGGAAAAGCCATGCTTTCGAATGACGGATCCCAATGATGTCATGTAGATCGAGAAGAGCAGCGGTCCGAGCACTGAGCCCTGAGGGACGCCGGTCTTGAGATGTTGCGATTCCGAGACTTTAACTTTCCACGATACCCTGAAGGACCTACCTGAGAGGTAAGACTGGAACCATTGGAAAGTCGTATCAGAGATTCCCAAGGTCTTGAGGGTCGAAAGGAGTATGCAATGGTTAACCATGTCAAAAGCAGCTGAAAGATCCAGTAGGATGAGGACCGATGACTTAGAGGCTGCCCTAGCCAGTCTTAGGTCTTTAACAACCGAGAGCAGTGCGGTCTCCGTGGAGTGGCCCCTCCTAAAGCCTAACTGCTTGCTGTCCAGGAGGTTGTTCTGAGTAAGGAAGGATGAGAGTTGGTCAAAGACGACACGCTCCAGAGTTTTTCCAATGAAGGGCAAGAGAGATACCGGTCTGTAGTTTTCTAGAAGTGCAGGATTAAGAGAGGGTTTCTTTTGGAGCGGGGTGATGCGAGCCTCCTTAAAGGCTGTAGGAAATGTACCAGAGTTTAGAGATGAGTTGATGATGTGTGTGAGTGCAGGGACGACCGATGGAGAGATAGCCTGAAGTAGATGGGTGTGGATAGGATCCAGCGGGCAGGTAGTCGGGTGGTTGGAGGCAATGATCTTTGCAATCTTCTTTTCGTCCTCCGTTAGTGGAGAGAAAGAGGGGAGCGAGGTCTCAGGAGTCGGAGCGTGGTCCATCGGAGGCGGAGCAGTGAACTGACTGCTGATGGTGGTGGGCTTCTTTACAAAGAAAGAAGCAAAATCATCAGCCTTCAAGTCCGAGGAGGGAGGAGGGTTAGGAGGACAAAGAAGAGCAGAGAAGGTTTTGAAGAGAGTCCGAGAGTCAGGTGAGTTGTTAATTCGAGTATGGTAAAACTGAGTCTTGGCCGCTGAGACGTCAGTAGAAAAAGAAGAGAGGAGAGACTGATAGAGAGAGAGGTTGGCAGGATTGTTAGATTTGCGCCACTTTCTCTCAGCAGACCTGAGCCTGGATCTGTGTTCACGGAGAACATCAGATAGCCACGGAGCAGAGGGGGTAGCACGAGCCGCTCGAGAGACGAGTGGACACAAACCATCTAGACAGGATGTTAGTGTGGAGCATAGAGAGTCAGTGGCACTGTCAGTGTTTAGTAGAGCGAGCTGGTCAGGTGGGGGGAGCATAGAAGAGACAGCAGAGGATAGGGTGAGTGGAGAGAGCGTGCGTATGTTGTGTCGGAAGGTTACAAGCGAGGAAGGAGGTGTCGTGTCGGGTGCGGTGAGGTCGAGATCAAGAGTGACAAGGAAGTGATCAGATGTATGCAGCGTGGTTACCCGAGTGTGGTGAGTGGAGCGGTAGCGTGTGTAGATGAGGTCAAGTTGGTTACCAGATTTGTGGGTTGCAGGCGTGGCAAGTCGCTTAAGGTCAAACGATGCGGTCAGGTTGTTGAAGTTAGCAGCTGATGATTTTTCAAGGTGGATGTTGAAGTCTCCAAGTACCACAAGAGGGGTGCCATCTTCAGGAAAAGAAGACATGAGGACATCGAACTCCTCCAAGAATTGTCCAAGCTGACCTGGGGGGCGGTAGATGGCTACAAAAGTAATTCTAACAGGATGAATAATATTTACCACATGCGATTCAAAGGAGGTGTTGTCACATGAGGGTGCAAGTTGTTTGAACCTCTATTCGTTTGGGATGAGAAAACCAGTTCCCCCACCTCTACCGGATGTGCGGGAGCTGTGGGAGAAAGTGTAGTTATTGGAGAGGGCAGCCGGCGTGGCATTGTCCTCTGGTTTGATCCAGGTTTCAGTAAGTGCTAAAACAGAGAGACCAGAGTGTTTAGCCATGGCCGGAATAAAGTCTGCCTTGTTGACAGCAGATTGGCAGTTCCATAAGCCTTTGGGAATAGAAAGTGCACTGGATGCAGATGTATGAATAGTAATCAAATTAGCAGTGTTGCGTCGTCTACGACGTGATCCAAAAGAGTCATGAATGTTATTGACAGTAGGAATTTGAAAACACATGGTTAATGCTAAGAATAACGCTAGAGAAAGTAAATAAAAGAAATAAGGCTAGACACACAGATAAGAGCTAGATAGAACTAAATACAAATCAAAGTGCGATACTCAAGTGCCCTGTCTGTGTCCCTGCTTGGTGGAGTCGCGCAGGTAGAGTCGCAGGTCTTTACTCTCTTCGGTCTTCATGCGATGAGGGCTGCCGCGACCACTGCCGCGGTGCTATTCACACTTAAATACTTCCTGATTCACATGTCTGAATTCAGCAGGACACGCCTTCTATCCCCCACTATAATAACACAAATGAAACTAACACTATAGCAAGCGTGAGTAGCGCGGATTTAACACGTGAAAACGCCGGTAGTAAACAATCAAGGCAGATACTGTGTGAAACTAAACAAGGCTAGAAACAATAACACTTACTAGGATCTGTACACTCTTGTTGCTAAGATGCTTCTCCTGAATTGAGGTACAGTTCTGCTTATGAGCTGGATTTATCTTGTTTTCAGGATTCTGGATAATTAGAATAGTCATTTTCAGTGTAACAGGCAGTGGTGGAAAGAGTACTGAAAAATCATCCTCAAGTAAAAGTACCATTACTTGCCCAAAAATGTAGTGCAAGTAGAGTAAAAATATCTGTTGTAAATATTACTCAAAGTATGAGTAAAAAGTTGCCCTTTTAAAAGTACTCAAGGGTAGTGAGTATTACACTGAAAAGTGGATGTGTTTACATGCAGTTTGTGAAGGGATGTGTAAACGTAACATTCTGTAGTGCGTTCAGTTATCTTCCTATATTCGTTCCTTCCTTCCTTCCTTCCATTGTTTGTTCATTCTGTCCTTCCTTCATTCATTCATTCAATCGTTTGTTAGTTTTTTTTCTTCATTCATTTGTTCCTCCCTTCATTCGTTCACTCATTCATTCATTCTTTTGTTCCTTCCTTCATTAGGTCCTTTGTTCATTCATTCATTCCTTCCTTCCTTCCTTCATTCGGTCCTTACTTCCATTCCTTGTTTGGCCCTTCCTTCCATTCTTTTTGCGTTTCATTTAGTTATTGCTTAAGGCTGTTTGACGATTTCAGTCATCATACAGTCGACATCCTTCATTTTCTCATCAGTGACATGCAGTCTGTAAACAGTCTCTGGGTCATTGCGTGTAAAGATTTTGGACATCTTCTTGGACATTTTTAATGCTTCCAAAAGATTTGCTGCATTTATAAAGCGCCCATGTCTTAAGGTTGTTCGGTATAATGCGATTTACTTTCTATGTGCGATTTGATTGGAAAGGAATCGAAGGACTGATTTTTCTAATTTAGCCAATCACCATAGACAAGAAATAAATAAAGTAGTGACTGCAGGTTGAAGGAAAGTAGTGGAGTACTGATACTGCACTAAAAATGTACTCAAGGGGAAGTAAAAGTACACATTTTTAAAACTACTTAGTAAATTACAATTTCTGAGAAAAACTACTCGATTACAGTAATTTGAGTATTTGTAATTTGTTACTTTACACCACTGGTAAAAGGGACATATTTTATAACCGTGTTTGTTTTGCAGAAACTTGTGGCGTATGTGGAGGAGAGAATGGTGAAGAATCTGGAGCTGCGCTGTTCCAGCAGTATAAACGGCTGTGTCCTGTCCTCTCAGAGAGATATCATGGGTATATACACACACACACACGCACGCACGCACGCACACACACACACATATGTTTGTTTTTGTGAAAAGTGGGTACATTACATAGGTTTCCATTGATTTTATACAGCACAAACCGTATGTTGTATTGCCCTAACCCCACCCTACCCCTAAACCCAACCATCACAGGAAACAGTGTACAGCTTTACTCTCTGATTAAACTCATTCTGTGGGATTTATAAGCTTTTGGAGAAATGAGGACATCAGCTGTGTCCTCATATTTCACCTCCTTTTTGTAATACCTGTGTCATACCTATGTCATTATACAGATTTGTGTCCTGACATGTCACAAAAACACATACACACACACACACACACACACACACACA
Organism: Danio jaintianensis; assembly: GCA_903798115.1. Taxonomy (NCBI): domain Eukaryota; kingdom Metazoa; phylum Chordata; class Actinopteri; order Cypriniformes; family Danionidae; genus Danio; species Danio jaintianensis. Next base: position 5,084,517 of record CAIGQV010016226.1, on the reverse strand, counting down.
CACACACACACACACACA
>CAIGQV010016226.1:5037984-5082984 GCA_903798115.1 Danio jaintianensis | reverse complement strand
CTGCTGTCTGTCGCTCTCCTGCCCAGACACTCTGCGTCCTCTGCTGCCCCCTGCTGCCCGTGCTCAACTACACCTGCCCAGCCGGAGGTTCACCATGACCTACGACCTCAACCTCACCAGCCTTTGTGCCGATTTCACCGAGGACATTGACTTTCACTTCTCGCTGGGTCTTACATCCTTGGTGAACCGCTTCCTGGGGCCTGCTAATGCAAAACAAGCTTTGAGCCTATTGGAGCAGAATTTAAAAGTAAATGTAGCAAGTGGTTGTTGTTGTTTTTTTGGCTGTGCACATATGAATGATCTTTTGGGTGAGACACTGCTGGTGAATAGGGGAGGGGGGACTTATAGCAATCGCAATTTTCTTCCAGGTAATTGATTACATTTAAGGCACAATATGTATCTACACTACCTGACAAAAGTCTTGTCGTCGATCCCAGTTGTAAGAGCAACAAATAATAACTTGACTTCTAGTTGATCATTTGGAAAAGTGTCAGAAGGTAGATTTTTCTGATGAATCATCTGTTGAACTGCATCCCAATCATCACAAATACTGCAGAAGACCTACTGGACCCCGCATGGACCCAAGATTCTCACAGAAATCAGTCAAGTTTGGTGAAGGAAAAATCATGATTTCGGGTTACATTCAGTATGGGGGCGTGCGAGAGATCTAATGCGAAAATTACATACTGTGCCTTTAAGAATCTTTTTTGATTTGAAGTATTTGCATAAGGTATTAATTAAATATGCTCTAATTTACATATTTAGACAGTTCTAAAAACAAAATGTGAACTTAAATTGAGAGAACTCAAACTCCAAATTCTTGTCTCTTTTTCATAATAAACAAATTAGAGTAAAAAGATTTGACCAAAGGGATTTTGGGTATTCGTGTCCATCATTCCGTAATTTATAAAATACTGTGAATGGCCCCATTTTCAGATTTGTTGGTTTGTTTATGTTTTTGAGAATAAAATGAATGTAATCAGACATATTACCTTCAAGTAAAAACCTTCAGAATACGCATATGAATAAAACCGCTGAGGTGGATTAATGAGATTAATGACCCATTAGAGGAGAAAAGGACAAATTTTAGATGTTTTCTTTATATTAGACTGTACAAAATCTTGAGGTATATGAAAAAACAATTTTGTCTGCAGTGTCTCGCCTTAAAAGCATATCAAAAATATGCTTAAAGTGATGCGATCTGCTTTGTTTGTTCACAGCTCACCTCTTCCTCTGCTCAAATGGGCTCCCGGGGCCATGAGGATCTGGCTCTCTCCATGGCATCAGGACTGCTTTCTCTCACTTCCAGAGCGTCACTGGGTATGGTAGTCATTGCTGGAGTGGTAAGCAACATTTGAAATCAAATACTTTTTTTTTTTCAGGTGCCAAATTTTGTTCTGTTCATAACCCAATAGCACTTGTAGGTCAAAAACGACTGGCCTTTTACACATTGCTGGTAAATTGCTTTGTTTTATACTATATTATCACAAAAAATATTGGATTTAATCTTTTTTTTTTCTTTCAATTAGGACAGATTTTGTATTTCATTTTCATAGTATGCCTCATTGATTTGGAGTTATGCTTCTGTGGAAAAAAGAACAAAAAAAAAGGAGGATAATTTTGGCAATTTTAATCAAATATGTGACCACAAACCAGTCTTATGTTGCATGGCAAAGGCCAAAAATACATTAAATGGGACAATATAAATTATCTTACTTTTACACAAGAAACCATTATAATATTAAGTAAATATAAAGTTCCATGAAGATTTTTCACATTTAATTATATCAATAATTTAAATATATTTCAATATTATATCTTAATTCAAATACATCAAAACTTATTGTTTGATTAATAATACTCATTGCATGCTAAGCACTTCATTTAGACAGCTTTAAAAGGATAGTTCACCCAAAAATGAACATTTACTCACTATTTACTCCATCTCAACTGATTCCAAACCTTTATGTGCTTCTTTCTTCTGTTGAACACAAAAGAAGATGTTTTAAAGAAAGCTGAAAATCTGTTACCATTGACTTCCATTGTAGGAAAAACAAATACTATGGAAGTCAATGGTTACAGGTTTTCAACATTTTTCAAAATATCTTATTTTGTGTTTAACAGAAGGAAGAAACTCATAAAGATTTGAAACGAGCACTGGGTCAGTAAATGATGACAGAGGTTTCATTTTACTATTTCATTTCACTATCCCTTTAAATGGGGCGACGCGGTGGCGCAGTGGCTAGCACAATCGCCTCACAGCAAGAAAGTCGCTGGTTCGAGCCTCGGCTGGGTCAGTTGGCGTTTCTGTGTGGAGTTTGCATGTTCTCCCCGTGTTCGCGTGGGTTTCCTCTGGGTGCTCCGGTTTCCCCCACAAGTCCAAAGACATGCGCTATAGGTGAATTGGGTAAGCTAAATTGTCCGTAGTGAATGAGTGTGTGTGGATGTTTCCCAGTGATAGGTTGCAGCTGGAAGGGCATCCGCTGCGTAAAACATATGCTGGATAAGTTGGCGGTTCATTCCGCTGTGGCGACCCCAGATTAATAAAGGGACTAAGCCGAAAAGAAAATGAATGAATGAATGAATGAGTGTCCCTTTAAATGCAATGTTCGCAATATTTAGATTTTCTTATTCCAATTTGTAAAATGTCTCAGCTAAATAATGTCCTATCCTAATAACTTATACATTGATGGAAAGTTTATTAATACAGATTTCAGGTCATGTAACTAAATAAAAAAAGAATTGTGGTCCAGTATGCACAACAGTGTGCTTTAATGTTTAAGCTGAAAGTTTGTCTTGAAACATAGAAAGCACCCTAGTGTCATAAACAATGCAATTTTTCCATATTTTATGGATAATGACATATTATAAATATATAAAATAAAAATATAAATAAAGCATTTTTTTACTTAAAAACTGAGGTGTACAATCTCAGAATCCTGTGATCAGTCAGTTCCAAAAATAAATGCAAAGAAAATTGAAAGAAAACAAAACATGAGGGTTAAGTTCTTAAAGCGATAGTTCACCCCAAAATAAAAATTCTGTCATCATTTACTCTTTTCCAACCTTTAGGAGTTTCTTTCTTCTGTTGAACTCAAAAGAAGATATTTTGAAAAATGTTGAAAACCTGTAACCGTTGACTTCAATAATATTGGATTTTCCTGCTCTGGATGTCAATGGTTACAGGTTTTCAGCTTTCTTCAAAATATCTTCTTTTTGTGTTTAACAGAAGAAACTCATAAAGGTTTGGAACCACTTGAGTGAGAGTAAATGTAAATTTTTGGGTGAACTATCCCTTTAAATGTAGTTTCTCTGTAAATTGATGAGTAAAAAGTGAGTAAATGTTCATTTTTGGGTGAACTATCCCTTTAAATGTAGTTTCTCTGTAAATTGATGAGTAAAAAGTGAGTAAATGTTCATTTTTGGGTGAACTATCCCTTTAATACTTGCAGTATAAACACAATGGTGTAAAAGATACTTGTGTGGTGCTGTTTGTCCAGGTGTGGCGTGCTGTGGGATGGAGGGTTATTGTACTCTCTGTGAGTCTCTACAGTTTCCTCTACTTGTATGAAAGACTGACGTGGACCAACAGCTCTAAAGAGAGGGCTCTGAAGCAGCAGTATGTGGACTACACCACTCAAAGACTGCAGGCCATCGCACACATCATCAGTGGAGACTCTGGACAGCAGGTGCAACAGTGAGTACCAATAATAATTAAACATTCAAAATAAAAAAAACAAATTGAAAACAGTTCAAATTTTGTCACTTTATTTCCTATTCCACACTATTCAAAAACTGCACTTTTTCATTAGACAAAAAAGAAGATATACTTAATATGCTTTTACAGTGGGTACGGAAAGTATCCAGACCCCCTTAAATGTTTCCCTCTTTGTTATATTGCAGCCATTTGCTAAAATCATTTAAGTTCATTTTTTTCCTCATTAATGTACACACAGCGCCCCATATTGACAGAAAAACACAGAATTGTTGACAATTTTGCAGATTTATCAAAAAAGAAAAACTGAAATATCACATGGTCCTAAGTACATGGTCCTAGTCAGACCCTTTGCTCAGTATTTAGAAGAAGCATCCTTTTGATCTAATACAGCCATGAGTCTTTTTGGAAAAGATGCAACAAGTTTTTCACACCTGGATTTGGGATCCTCTCCAGTTCTGTCAGGTTGGTAGGTAAACGTTGGTGGACAGCCATTTTTAGGTCTCTCCAGAGATGCTCAATTGGGTTTAAGTCAGGGCTCTGGCTGGGCCATTCAAGAACAGTCACAGAGTTGTTGTGAAGCCACTACTTTATTTTAGCTGCGTGCTTAGGGTCATTGTCTTGTTGGAAGGTAAACCTTCAGCCTAGTCTGAGGTCCTGAGCACTTTGGAGAAGGTTTTCGTCCAGGATATCCCTGTACTTGGCCGCATTCATCTTTCCCTCGATTGCAACCAGTCATCCTGTCCCTGCAGCTGAAAAACACCCCCACAGCATGATGCTGCCACCACCTTGCTTCACTGTTGGGACTGTATTGGACAGGTGATGAGCAGTGCCTGGTTTTCTCCACACATTCCGCTTAGAATTAAGGCCAAAAAGGTTATATCTTGGTCTCATCAGACCAGAGAATCTTATTTCTCACCATCTTGGAGTAAACCCAATATTTACAGAAAAAGACCTCCCCTTTAAATACTGTATGAGGAGAACCACTGTGATCTACGGTATCAAAAGTGGTGCTTGAGTCTAAAAGTATCAAACATTGCAGATGAAGTGTGGTGAAGTAAAAGAGCCAATATTTAAGCCCTGGTTAGGGTTGCACCAGCTGTTCCTAAGTTCTTTCTTAAACTGGAACGTAAAGTCCTCACTAGGGGTTTAGTAACTACTAGCTAGTTTGTAACTAAATTTGTTCTTACTTCGGTTGCACCACATGTTCTTAAGGCAAACCGTAGTTAGTAGGTCGTAAGCTATCCGTAAAGTCATGCATAGTGGCATTGAATGACGTATCCAATAATAAGCATTTAAATCATTAAACTGCTTTAAAATTCTGCAACTAATACATCTATTTATAACTGTTCTATGAAAATGAAATGACAAATTACATTTTTAAAGTATGTGAGCAAAGGGAGATCATTCTTCATTATGATCGCGAGCTCCTCAATGTAAACTAATCTCGCTGTCATCTCTTTTCTATCATTAAACATGGGGGAATGATGCCGTAAATATTTAGTTGGAACGGTGATTTTGAGTCTTGATTCGACCACAACATTCTCTGTGTTTCAGCAAATGGAATGATTTTTGGTGCCAAACCTTATTTTGACACATATTTTGGGAAAATGCTTTGAAAATGTCCCAAAACTCAACAATACACTCTGGGCAAATTGACTACTCTTTTGTTATGTTAGGGGCTGTTTTTGCCCCATTGACTTCCATTATAATGACATTTTTTGATTGCAAAGCCATGACAGCATATAATCATACATTCTTGATTGTTGCTGGTTTTCCCGGTTGGGAAGAGGTAAAACTTTTAACTTTTACTGCTGATCATCAGTTGCAGTGCAAAAAAAGCTTCGTTTCTGGCTTTTATATGGAGTTTAGTGTCTAAACAAATCCCTCAGCTCTCAGAACATAGTAAACATAGTAAGTGTAAATGACAAATTACATTTTTATAGTATGTGAGTAAAGGGAGATCATTCTTCATTATGATCGCGAGCTCCTCAATGTAAACTAATCTCGCTGTCATCTCTTTTCTATCATTAAACTTGGGGGGATGATGCCGTAAATATTTAGTTGGAACGTAGCGTTATGTTTAAACTAAGCTCAATGGTGCTACACAAAAACATTTAGTAGTGTGTAAGTTGTAACTTAGTGTCCCTTTAAGTCACAATTATGCTACGTTTTAACTTAAGCACTGCTGGTGCAATCGGCCCCCGAACCCCAAAAACACACTAGTTTCAACAAAACGTTGTGATCTACAGTATCAAAAGCTGTCTAAAAGTATATATATAAAAAAATAATGAGTCCATGGACAGTAAAATGTCATTTGTGACTTTCAGAAGTGCAGAGTCAGTACTATGTTGTGTTCTGAAACCAGATGGGCTTAAAATATAAAAAATATACCCAGATACTAAGTCAAATAAGAAAGTAAAATTTTCTCTAAACCCTTTGAGACAAATGAGAGTTTAGAGAAAAAGGCATTGACTCATTTGTCCAGCTATTTAGATTAAAATCTGTCCACACCAGATCTACACACTGAAGGACGTGGACTTCAATGTGGCACATTACCTGCATTTATGAGCACTTAATCATTGAATATTTCAGCTAAGGCGATGACAGCAGAATAAAGACAACAGCATACTCCACTGACCTGAATGCAAACACACTTTTTTGACGTCTGTAGCATTGGTTTGATCTGCAGGATGAGGGCGTGAGGGTGATGGATGTGCCTCTCTGTCTGCAGGGAGATGGTGGCCGTCTTTGCCCGCATGTGCCAACAGGTCGACAAGAGCGAGATGGAGCTTGAAACGGAGATCCGAAGACTCAGTGCCAGGATTCAGCGCCTGGAGAGTGTCCAGAGACGCTCCAAAACCCTCAGGTAGAACCGTCAGGATGTGCGTGAGAGAGAATGACAGCTCGCACTGGGGATAATTACCTTTAATTGAAAGCAAATCCTTGTCAATTGGTAATTCTGCAGGAGTAAGCGAAGGAAAGGTGAGGAAGCATCATGTAAAAATGTAGCTTTTTTTTTAACCCTTGTGTGCTGTTGGGGATGTTTTCATCCACTCTGGGGTGATTTTGAGTCTTAATTTGGCCACAACTTTCTCTGTGTTTCAGCAAATGGAATGATTTTTGGTGCCAAACCCTATTTTGACACATATTTTGGGAAAATGCTTTGAAAATGTCCCAAAACTCAACAATACACTTTTGTTATGTTAGGGGCTGTTTTTGCCCCATTGTTTGCTCCATTATAATGACATTTTTGATTGCAAAGCCATGACAACATATAATCATACATTCTTTATTGTTGCTGGTTTTCCCTGTTGGTCAAACTTTGAATTTTTACTGCTGATCACCAGTTGCAGTGCAAAAACGTTTCTGCCTTTTATATGGAGTTTAGTGTCTAAATAAATCCCTCAGCTCTCAGATCATAGTAAATATAGTAAGTGTATTTGCACACACACACACACACACAAACTAAATTCGCTGTTTTATTCCACATAATACATATAACAAAAAATAAATAAACTTGTTTTGCCCAGTCCTATCTAAAGGGTCAATGCTGCTAACTGATTATCAACTGTAAAAATACACATTTTACCTCTTATCGAGTGGAACAATATCCAATTTTCTCATGTCTGCATTTTGCGGTGTTAGACATTTTGAATTTGGTAAAAAAAAAAGCTTGATTTTTCTTAAATTTGTTTTGAAAGTGAGTTGTGTGTAATGTCATGGGACCCATCATGCTGAAATTTTGACCCAACTGTGCCATTTTCGGCCCAACTTCTTGTCTACAGATTTGATTTTCTTTGAAAACCTTTTTTCTTTTTCTAACTCCTTGTCCATTTTTCTGATTTTCACCAAATGTGATCTTCAGACCATACTGGCAAAAATTTGTAGACTTTTGTGTAAGCAGGCGAAGTGCTTTATGTTTACCATATCTACAAATTTACTGTCATGTTGCCAGACTGCATCAAAGGCTGTATCTCTGCAAACTTTGATATATTTGTATATATTATATTTGGTATAGGGGCGGCACCGTGGATCAGTGGTTAGCACTGTCGCCTCACAGCAAGAAGGTCGCTGGTTCGAGTCCCGGCTGGACCAGTTGGCATTTCTGTGTGGAGTTTCCTGTGGGTGCTCCGGTTTCCCCCACAGTCCAAAGACATGCGCTATAGGTGAACTGGATAAACTAAATTGGCCGTAGTGTATGAGTATGTGTGAATGTGAGAGCGTATGGGTGTTTTCCGGTATTGGGTTGCAGCTGGAAGGGCATCCGCTGCGTAAAACATATGCCCGAATAGATGGCGGTTCAATCCGCTGTGGCAACCCCAGATAAACAAGGGACTAAGCCGAAGGAAAATGAATGAATATTTGGTATATTGGTAATTTTAGGTATATATATATATATATATATATGCAAAAAATGTTGTAAAATAATAAGTATAAATATACAGTGTACATTTATAGCAAAACAAATCTGGCTCAGCCCATAGTATGAGTTTGCAGTGTTGCAGCTTGAGTGTTCAAAACATTCATATGGAGGAAGTGGGGGGACCATTTTTTTTTTTTTTTAATCCAATTATAAAACTACTGGTGCAGAAATTCCTAGCGATTTTAATGTGTCCCCATCCAATATTGGTCTTGTCTCTTTTTAGACACAAAGCCACTGATCTAGAGTCACAATTGGAGCGTTTTTCAGCACAGTACCTGCAGGTTGACCATTAGAGAAGCAAGAAGCCCTGGAGAAACTGCAGCGAGACTGTCCTCTAGTGTTCAGTGCTGGAACAACACCACATATGTCTGCTAAATGCAAAGAAAAAGACATCGAATTTAAACGATTTCACTTCATAGCCTCATGAATCTGCATTTTTCACTGATTGAAAAACAAAGAAACAAATTGTATTAACTGTAATTAACATGCAGACAATCTCCTTGATGAAAAGCCTTTATTTATTATGAGAACGAACAGTAGCAGATGTCACTGCCACTGTACAAATACCTTGTGTTAAAATAACAAAGATTTTTGTTGTATTCCCTCAAATGTTATGACAGAAATGTGTTTTCAATAATCTAAGAGGAATGCGTGTAAGGATAAGGAGTCTGCTGGTTTCGTCCATGATCTCACACACACACACACACGCACACACAAACTCAATTCTGAGTAAATTAAAGTCGAAATAGTTTGGTCTTTCATTAGATAAATTACAGCATATGCAGAACCATCCATGATATTTTGTCAATCTTTACGTCAAGGATCATTTATTTAGCACAATGAACAGGATATCTATAAGTGAGCTGATCTATTACTAGTATACACCATAACCACTGTTAAAAACAAATTCACACTATCTCGCTTTACCACACAACATGTGTTGCGGGTTGGTGACAGTCTGTTGTAAATAAGCTTGAAAGATTTCCACTCCGGTCGTCCGTGTACGTTTATAAAAGAAACCAGACGTTTACTGCTGCTACTGAACTTGAAGTAGCAATGGTAGCACACAAAAACTTTTATTTTATCTTTAAGGAGGTACTATGAGTGTCGACAGCGAACAATATTATTGAAACGGCGATGCTAACTCAAACATAGCATATTTTGAGGGTATTTCTTTGTAGTGTTGTTGTCACATGATTGACGTGAACTGCCGCGATAAGGAAAACGAGCCACAGTAAGTTTCAGTGTTTGGCAGCTTAAACACCTCAGAAAGAAAAACAAGTGAGGGAGTAAAAAAAAAAAAGCGCTTACAGTACACATCGCGATTTTTTTAAAGAACGTATCGCAAAAGTGGCATCATTTAAATCTAATAGTTCTAACACGTAAGATTTAAGCTCACCTAACAATCATGTTTAATAGACGTCTAATAGACATCTAAAAGTCGACGGCTTGGCTAAAACGAGGCTACGTTTGGACTGTTAGCAACAGGGTTTCTGCAGGTTTCTTCAAATCGAATTTAAGACTTTTAAAAGACCCTTTAAGACCATTATGAATGAAATTTTAGACTTACACAGGGCTAACACTGAGGATTTTTCCCTAATGGCTCAGTTATTTCTGTAAATAGTTTTTGTATTATGGAAGATCATGTAAAGGGATGTGTTGCTTTAGTTTTCTTTTTCTGATTAGGGATTTTAATATGGATGATATGCTGTAAAAATGTCTATCAGCTGTTGTGAATTGTATCTCTTTGCAATAAAAAAAAAACTTAAATTGGGTGTCAGCCTGATTGAGTAGCTTTACTTGGAAAATTAAGACCTACAACACAATATTTTTGAGTGAATGTAAGACTTTTTGAGATCCCAAGGACACCCTGAGCAAAAATCTAATAAACGTCAAATAGCAGCCCAAAACTAGACTATAGTCATCAAATACACAGATCAGACAGACTTCACATGTGTAGTCATTCATTCATTCATTCATTCATAGGCCTATTTGATGAGTAGTCTAGTTTTAGGCTGTTCATAGACGTCCATTAGATTTTCACTGACAGCCCAAATTTAGCCTGGGTTTAGTCAAGACATCTATTAGACACGCAAATAAATGCTTGCTGGGCATTTTCACAGTTGATAACTACGTTTGCACAAATTCAGTTCTCAAATTGTAATTTCCTAAAGGCCATGCATGAGAGCAGTTAGCTGTAGACTGAATCAGAAACCGCTCAGATGTTTTTCGCAGACCGTTGAAGGAGCAAGCTGTCTTTATTTAGATTGAGTAGACTGTGGTTTCGTTATCCATAGGATAAGGCTCAGGAAAGCTAGTTGAAATATCCATAGGATAGTATGTTGCTTGCTCCTTACGCTCATGTTCATGGACTAACTGGACTACGTTCTGGAGGAACTTCAAAATATGATGATGTTCAGGGTTCAGTTTAAGTTAAGGCTGATGATAGCCAAAGCTCTATATGCGCACACACACATACACAAATAGCAACAATCGTGGTTAAATAAAAGGCACTTACGAAGAAGTTAAATGGAGCAATGATTAATAATTAACGTTAAAATACCAACAAAAGAAATGCAAGCCGTTCTCTCAAAGTATACCAATACCAACTCTTGTCGACAGCACATTTACAAAACAAAAATCAACCACCAAACTGACACTAGTAACCCCCAAATACCTTTTTATTTCAATGAGGACTTAAAATATACAAAATTCTGTGTATTAAACTCTAAAAAGTGTCTTGCTCCACTTTCTTTCGTTGTAAGTGCGCCGAAATCATTTAGCGTAACTTGTAATGACATTAAATCATTCCTTCAACTTAAGAACTAAGCGGCTATATTTTGATGAGACTGAAGAGGTGTTGTACGAATAATGTTGGTTTTATTTTTGGTTTCAGTTTTTAATTTTAGGTTAAAACACTTTTTTTTTTTTGCCTTCATCACTATTAAAAAGTTCTTCATGTACCTTGATACAATGGCCTAAATGTTGTAAACACTCAAAACAGCAGAGGAGCATCACTTCCACGTTTGCTATTCATGTCATTACTAACCGCATGTCTCAAATCAAACACTCAAACAAGTGCTTTACAAAAAGTCCCAAAAACTCATGATTCATAATATATCTGGAAATAAAATAATCAAAATCAATGCATTAAACTAAACCACAGTTCATTCATTGGCACAAAATTAAGGTGATTATTGACGTTCAAGTGAAATATGATTTTAAGGCTTTTTTTAAACAAACAAGCAGGTACCTTCAATACACAAATTTGTGAAAAATACGCAAAGTGTAGCTCTTGAAAGTGTGTACATTTTCCTATCGCAGAGCTGAAGCACATTAATACTAATACACGCAGAAACACCAGTGTGTGTCGCTTCACATGACTATTTTCTAGTGCAAAAGCACACAGTCCTGGCTGTGTCCTCATCTCAGACGGGCAGGCTTTCATGTGTGTGTAAAATAATTTTTTTTTTTTAAAAGCAGACAGTTTCAGACCTGCAAAACCAAGGCCTCTTGATAGGTGCTAGGTTGCACTTCCAGCCTGCTATCTGATATTTGGATTAAAATGAAAGACTCAAATAATCAATAACACACCTATTGGATTCTTATGTGCCTCTTCCAAACATCCAAGCACCATAGAAGTTTCATAAAATTGGGCCATGCATTTACACATAACATCATCTGTGCATTATTATTTACTACTAATCATGGAATGTGCATTAGGACGGTCCCACTTCCAGACGGATTTTTACTCTGTTTCTTATACATTTTCAAAAGTAGAGCTGTGGTGAAAAAAGTTTCAGAAATTGATTATGTCTTGATTTACAAAATGACAAGATGGCGCTCTTGGCTAGTTTTTAAACAGCAGATGGCGCTGTAGGCTTGTTTTTAAACAGCAGATGGCAGTGTAGGCTAGTTTTTAACAGCAGATGTTGCTCTAGGCTACTTTCTTATGGCTGACGGTGCTCTAAGCTAGGTTTTAAAAGCAAATGATGTTGTAGGCTAGTTTTTAACAGCAGATGGTGCGCTAGGCTAGTTTTTTTTTATGGATGACAGTGCTATAGGCTAGTTTTAACAGTAGATGTCGCTCTAGGCTAGTTTTTAAACAGCAGATGCCGTTCTAGGCTAGTTTTTAAACAGCAAATGGCGCTCTAGGCTAGTTTTTAACAGTAGATGTCGCTCTAGGCTAGGTTTTAACCGCAGATGGCGTTGTAGGCTAGTTTTTAAACAGCAGATGATGCTCTAGGCTAGTTTTTTTTAAATGGATGACAGTGCTATAGGTTAGTTTTTAACAGTAGATGTCGCTCTAGGCTAGTTTTCCATGGCTGATGGTGCTCTAGGCTATGTTTTAACTGCAGATGGCGTTGTAGGCTAGTTTTTAACAACAGATGATGCTCTAGGCTAGTTTTTTTTTATGGATGACAGTGCTCTAGAATAGTTTTTAACAGACTACACTCTAAGCTAGGTGCTATAGGCTAGTTTTTAACAGCAGATGGTACTCTAGGCTAGTTTTTAACAGCAGATGGTGCTCTAGGCTAGTTTTTAAACAGCAGATGGCATTGTAGGATAGTTTTTAACAGCAGTGGAAGCTTTAGGCTAGTTTGTTTACGGCTGAAGGCGCTCTAAACTAGTTTTTTACCACAGACCGCACTCTAAGCTAGGTGCTATAGGCTAGTTTTTAACAGCAGATGGTGCACTAGGCTAGTTTTTAACAGCAGATGGTGCTCTAGGCTAGTTTTTAACAGCCGATGGCACTGTAGACTAGTTTTTAACGTCAGACGGCACTAGGTTAGTTTTGAACCACAGACGACACTCTAGGCTAGTTTTTAACCATACACTGTTCACAAGGAAAAGCACTTGTAATGTAAGGCTTTTTTTAATTCAGGAGATTAATGTAAACACAGCTCACTATAAACCCTTATACTTCGCTTAAACCTTTCCTAACTATATTAATGATTATTTTAGGTTCAAGCGGTATTTGTAAGGAATTTGATGCAAGCAGGGCACAGCTGTTTGTAAAGCATACAGAAAAACTACGCTCAGAATTGATTTGAGAGAGAATAGAGATGGATTTTGAAAAAATTTCTCGAATGACTTCACCACAGCTCTATTCAGAAGACTTTGCACACATTGTCTGGACTACTATTACACACGTTTTATGATGTTTTAGTATCCTTTGTGAATTGTAAACACACCAGTAGCCATTTAAGGTGAATGCTTGGGAAACAAAGAACAGCACAGCCTTCCTCAATAGTAATGAAGTCATACAGGTATGAAACAGAGGTTGAATGATAAAAACTTACTTGTAGCTGAATCATCCTGTTAAACATAAACTTATCACAAACGTCCAGCTGGATCAGTACGGAAAGCAGTTAATCTAGTGGTAGTTACGACAGGCTGACAGCAAATGCAGTCTAAAACATACCAAATGTTACTGTCAGGCTTGAAGGATGACAAATACAACCCTAATGACAGTGTTTCCTTTCACAACTACACTCTACCAACCAAAGCCAGAACCATTGATAGATAGAACCAGAGCAACACGAGCTGAAGAAGCAGACCAAACTTAAGGTCAAAGGTCAAACACTGATGGTCTATAATACAACGGCAGCCTCATCCTTTAGATTACTGCATTGGCCAATGGGTGTGGAACCTAGTACTGTGATTGGGGGATAAAGAAAAACATATTTTAAGCAGGGAAAAGAAAATATGGACACCCACTATGAGTATCCGCACATCAGAACATCCAAACACTGATATATACGCAACACACAGTCTGTCCGCCGCCTCGTGAAACGCCAGAGACAAAGAAACCCTGTGGAGGCTCTTCAATGCTGAATGTAAGGATTGTGGGGTAGTGTGACTTCGGAAAGAGAGAAGATGGAGAAAAAAAGAGGTGAGGAACGGGAGAGGTCATGTGTGGCAGCACTACAGTGACTGTGAGATCAGAAAGAGTCCCGTCCATTGTGGTCAGTTCCATATCCTGAGGAAACTGTCCCAAGAACCAGTGGCCACAGCCATGCCATCACTGGTCACCCCCAAACAGCTGACCCTGTTGTCATGCCCAGCTAGAACGCCTTCAAATGGGTAAAAGAGCAAAAAAATGTGTTAATAATTTACATACTACAGGGCTTTTCACATTGCACTTTACAGGATTGGTTTAACCAAAAATGAAAATTCTGTCATTAATTACTCAACCTCATGTCGTTTCAATCGAGTTCTTCGTTCATTTTCAGAACATAAATTCAAATATTTTAGATGAAATCCGAGAGCTCTCCATAGACACCAGATGTTTAAAGTTTAGGGGCTCTATTTTAACGATCAAGGTGCAAAGTCTAAAGCGCATGGCGGAAAAGCATTAAGGGCATGTCCGAATCCACTTTTGCTATTTAAAGGACGGAAATATACGCTTTGTGCCCTGGTGCATGGTCTAACAGGGTTGTGCTTATTCTCTTAATGAGTTCTGGGTGTGTTTTGAGCATAACGTGCATTAAACCAATCAGAGTCTCATCTTCCATTCCCTTTAAGAGTCAGTTGCGTCACACCATGGCACATTTGCTATTTACATGGCGACTTTGTAAGTGGAAAAACTGAACCCTTCACTAGCGACAAAACAGTTAAACAGACCAAGCACGAGCCTCCTCCCTTCAGCCTCTTTACTTTACTTTTAAAAGTACTTTTAAAGAGTAATCTTTACTTTACTCCTTTACTTTCGTGGATAAGGAAACAGTGAAAACTCACTCCACTGAAGACATCCATTAGCCTACATATTTAATTTAATTTGTTAAGCGTAAAGATTTGTTTCAAAACTATTTCTAAGTTCAGTTCTAATTTCCAGCAAACGAATAAATGAACAATAATAACGAAGTGTGGTCAAAAAGTTATATCTAAACACACGTCCTATTCTTATACCCCATGCGGTGATGCATATGTCTCCAAAACCAGACAGGTGGACAAATCTAAACTTGTTTTTATTAAAACAAATACAAATATACATATAATAAATAATACTACTACTACTAATAATAATAATAACAACAACATTATACAAAAGCAAGTTGTCGTGAATAAACTGAAAAAGCCCCCCCGAGATGAAGGCATGGAGGCAGTGGTTTTTATATTTATGTAAAAAATAATAATATTTGTAACATTTTAATCCTTTAATTTTTTTTTCATATGTAAAGATATTTGTGTATTGCTGTACATCCTGTGCGTATTAAGCAATGTGTACGTGTTTTGGACCTGCATAGGTTTATAACTAACGCACCCTGTGCTGGACTTTAGACCAGCTGTTAGTTGGTCAGTGGCGCAGTCTACTTCAGATCCTCAAAATAGCAACACACCAACAATGCGCCTTAACACACCTCCTTTTTAGACCGGAACACCCATGAGACCACAAAGTGGCACAAATGGATTTGCTATTTAAACAACATGGTGCAAAATGTGAAAAATTGGGGTTGCGCTGGTCTGAAAATAGCAACAAATCGTGCCAAAACACGTCTTGCGCCTTATTGCGCCGGGTGTATGATAGGGCTTTAAGTGTTTAAAGTCCAGAAAATTCCTCAAAACAGACTACATGCCTTCAGTTCAATTGGAATACTATGAAGCTACAAGAACACTTTTGTGGACACATAAATCAAAAATAACAAAAATTCAAGTCGTGGTGTGCATCTGAGGTGAACATCACGCGCCTCATGGTGCGTTCACACCAGACGCGGATTAAACATCAAGCGCGAGTGATTTACATGTTAAGTCAATGCAAAGACGCGAATAAACATCCTGTGGCGCTATTAGCACGAATAAAGTGGCACGAATTGAATATTTTGCGCATTTGACGAGCGAATTTTGTGAATCACTCGAGTTGGAAAATCGGAACTTTAGCGGACATTCATGCCGCGGTAACCAATCGGGAGCTTGCTCTTGTAGGGGCATGACTATGACGTAGTGCCTGTTGTTGGTGTCCCGAGAGGAAATTTTCCAGCCAACACTCATCAAACTGGGCTCGGCTCAGCCTGAAGTACCGCTGAAAGCTTCCATCATCCAGGTATATTTTCTGGAGAAGTTTATGAACTCACAGAGCTGGGTGCACCTCTGAAAGGACCTAGTGGACTCAGACACGGTGCCAAACGAATATACGCCGTTTTTCAGTCTTCCTAAATAACAAAGCACAGCTAATCTCTCGATAAAATCCATGTTAGCCATTTAGCAATGAAACTAGAGTCACCGGGCAGACAGAAGCCCCGCCCATGATGCTAATCAGTGTCTATTGTGAGTGAATTTCACGTGCGAATGAAGTGAATTTGACTTGATTTGACTTTTGATTTGAATGAAACGAGTAAACTCTAAATGTTCACGCATCTATTTACATGCGAATATCGTGATTTATTCAAGCATGTTGAGTCTGGTGTGAACACCCCTCTATACTGACACTGAGGAGAAGAAACTTGAATAAAGTCATTAGTTTTGTTTTATGTGTGCATAAAATTATTTTTGTAGCTTCATAATATTCAGATTGAACCACTGAAGACACACAGACTGTTTTGACAATGTGTGATTTTTTTGTATCTTTCTGATCTTTGAACATCTCAGGACCATTGCTGTCTATGGACGATGAGAGAGCTCTCAGATTTCATCTAAAACATCTTCATTTGAGTTCTGAAGATGAACCAAGGTCTCGGGTTTAGAACGACATTTAGAATTTGGAACGGGTTTAGAAAAATAGTGTTTTATTCTGTGTGAAGTACTGACCTGCACGCTCTCCCTTCAGCATGTCCCACACGTTGCAGTTGAAGTCATCGTAGCCGGCGAGCAGCAGTCGTCCACTCTTGGAGAAGGCCACGGAGGTGATGCCGCAGATAATGTTGTCGTGAGAGTACATCATCAGTTCCTGGTCCGCGCGAAGGTCAAACAAACGACAAGTGGCATCATCTGAGCCCGTGGTGAACGCGTTACCATTTGGGAAGAACTGAGGAGAAAACAAAATTAAATCATATTTAAAGTTAACATTAGTAGACCAACAAAAAAAGAAAATTTTAATAGTAATAAGAACTGTAAAGGCCCCAGTATACTTCAAATAAAGTTCTTTTTAACCGGTTTAACATCTCATCCAAAAGACGGCGCTCACTGACAGTATAGTGTCCCCTTCACTTTTTACTGGGGCATTAGGACTCACACAGACCGCAGGTTTAGCGCCCCCTGCTGGCCTCACTAACACCACTTCCAACAGCAACCTAGTTTTCCCATGTGGTCTCCCATCCAGGTACTGACCAGGCTCAGCCCTGCTTAGCTTCAGTGAGTAACCGGTCTTGGGCTGCAGGGTGATATGGCCCTCTTACTTTGTTTGAGGTGTAAACTAAAAATGTTTTAAGTTTGAAAAGGCTGAGTGACTATATACTGTTTTTGAATATTTCAACACTCCCCATGCTGCAGTAGGTGGGGTTGTAAGTGTGCCACGCTATTCCTAAACAACAACAATGGCCGCTGTGAGAAGAACAGTTCTGTCGCATGGAAAGCAGCACACCACAATGCTTTTTGTTTGCTGTGAATAGACAAACAATGTTTAGAACTTTATCAGAAGTGGTGCGATGCGGTTGTGCTTCACGTCCAGTGTGTGAAACCCTCAAGGTCTTTAAAAACTCTCCGCAAGCAATCATACATCTATACCAGCTCTGCTACTCAACCCTCCAGTTTATTCATGTGGCTAACTTGGTGTTGTTGTGCTGGATGTTTTTCTCCTGTCTTGACTCTGCACATCAAAGAAGATGGAGTTCCAGGAAACACCCACCAATTGCGTAATCGTCACAAACCAATGGTAGCTCTAAGGCACAGGTGTCAAAACCAGTTCCTGGAGGGCCGGAGCTCTGCACAGTTTAGTTCCAACCCTAATTAAACACACCTGATCAAACTAATGGAGTCCTTCAGGCTTGTTTAAAACCTACAGGTAAGTGTGTCGAAGCAGGGTTGGAACTAAATTTTGAACGGCTGCGGCCCTCCAGGAACTGGCTTTGACACCTGTGCTCTAAGGTGTTTAGAAGCAAAATTAACTCCCCCAAAACATTTGCTTTGGTGAGCTGTTTCGAATTGCCTAAACAAACTCAAAACAAACTTTGTTTTGGACAAATTTTGTTCGAAATGGCATTTCAGTTGTATACCGGGCCTTAAAAATGCTACACAGGATCGGTAAGAAAATATAGCTGCAAGCAGCAATTACGGGGTTCAAGCTTTTAAGGCCAATAGGTGTATTTGTAAAAATAGATTGTTTATCCTTTAATAAATTTGTAACTAGTTTGAAGTGATGCAAAAATAACAAAACCTAACCATTTCAGGTCAATTACCAAAGAAAAACGGCATTTTCCACAACATTATAGTGTGACCATTGGTTGTTGTTGTTGTTGTTAAACACTGTCCTGCTTCTTTAGAACTATATGTTACGGTGGCTCAGGAGTTTAGCACTCAGGACTTTAGTCGCCTCACAACAAGAAGGTCGCTGGTTCGAGTCCCGGCTGGGCCAGTTGGTGTTTCTATGTGGAGTTTGCATGTTCTCCACGTGTTTGCGTGGGTTTCCTCCGGGTGCTCCGGTTTCCCCCACATCCGGTTTCCGCTATAAGTGAATTGACCATAGTGTATGAGGGTGTGTGAATGTGAGAGTGTATGGCAGTTCATTCCACTGTGGCTACTGCTGATAAACAAGGGACTAAGCCGAAGGAAAATGAATGTATGATACACGTGTTATGCTGGTCCTTTATTCCAACTCGACTTAACCTTGTTTAAAAGGTGTTGAAACTTCATTAGTTGATGGCATCTATTTTTCCAGATGCACCAATCTCCTGATGGATGTTGGTGCCACCTTGAATAAAGACACTACATGCAAATTTTCAAGTCAGTCGGACTAGCGACCCCTTGGTTAAAGCTACTTTCATGTTTGTTTGTTTGTTTTTTGCACTGTAGTGTCAGCAAGTGGTCAAACTGTGTACTTTTTAACAGTGACTTCTGATTGAGCTTTTACACTGGAATGAGATATCGTCACCAAACTCACAATAAGTGTACATTGAAGAGTTATGGAGATTTTTGTAACTTTGGACATTTGGATGTCCTGTGGCGAACCTGAATCGAATTTTTTTTATATATTTATACTCCAGAGTATCTGACTACGCCACTAAGCCTTAGGTGAAAAACCTAGTACTAGTTTGTAAAAGTATGTTTTTCCAAAAATGCTAATTACCCCAATATTTCAATGATATGGTAGACGGGAAGGATGCTACCACGTCAAAATGTCAACTCTTAACTACATGGTCTACTGATCAGTTTTAAGGCAGAATGGTGACCTTTGGACTTTTCTATCAATTATAATAGAGTTTCAGCGTTATGCTCGGACCCCTAATAAACTAACATCAGACACTGCTGAGGACTTCCCACTTTGACACTCACACAGACAGCGTTTATATCAGACACGTGTCCGGTGAAAGACTGCCTGCACATTCCATCTCGAATGTCCCACAGTTTGGAGGACGCGTCACAGGCGCCCGACACAAAGGTCTTGGAGTCTGGACTGAGGGACAGGCTCATCACGTCTCCGCTGTGGCCTGTGAAGGTGGTCGTCTGCTGACCAGTCTCAATATCCCACAGAGCACTGCAAAAGAAAAAGACATCCTTGTGTACGTGTTGGCCCTCTTTTAGTCAAGTCTTTTAAATCAATATTAAACACCATCCATTTATACAACATTGTTTTACAAATTTTCGCTTACAAAGCCAGTGTGTGGGTTGGTTTTTCAGACCATTCATGCTGTTGAAAGAAAATAACCTTTTGAAATGGCCATTCCGATCTGTGATGGACTTACCATGTCGTATCTCCAGAGCTGGTGACTATCTGACTATCATCTAAAAAGCGACAACATGACAAATAACCTGGTGAAGAAAAAGAGAAACGCATCAGAACATGAGTGTCATGCCACAGCATGACGGATAGACACAGATGAATGCTGATGCTGCTGGTTACCTGTGTGTCCAGGCAGTTCTCTGGTGACTCTGACATTGCCCTCGCGGGTTTTAAGGCTGTAGATTGAGCAGATGTTGTCCAGGCCTCCGCAAGCTACATAATTTCCTGAAGGAGCGTAGGCACAAGTCATCACCCATGATGACCTTAATGGAATGGCATGAATCTAGAAAAAATTCCCAAAAATGAAAAAAGACATTGCACATTTCATCCCACAGGTTTGAACCAGCAAGAATATAACAGAATTTTATTTTTCAGCTTCATTTGACTTTAATTGACTTTTTAATACTTGATTTTAGCTTCCTTTCTTTACTAATTTGAACTGACCTCATATTATATTCATTCATTCATTTTCCATCGGCTTAGTCCCTGATCCATCAGGGGTCGCCACAGCGGAATGAACCGCCAACTATTCCAGCATATGTTTTAGGCAGCGGATGCCCTTCTTGCTGCAACCCAGTACTGGGAAACACCCATACACTCTCACACACTCTATGGCCAATTTAGTTCATCCAATTCACCTATAGCACATGTCTTTGAACTGTGGGGGAAACTGGAGCATCCGGAGGAAACCCACAGGAACATGGGGAGAACATGCAAACTCCACACAGAAATGCCAACTGGCCCAGCCAGGACTCGAACTAGCAACCTTCTTGCTGTGAGGCAACAGTGCTAACCACTGAGCCACCGTGCCACCCACCCTCATATTATATTATTATTTTATTTATTTATTTTTGTATATTCAAAAGAGTAGTCATTACATTTGCAAGATTTGTTGAGGAGTAAAATCATCACAAACGATGACGACATTCAAAAGATGACATCACTCATACGTCCTTGTACGATAACTGCCCATGTTTTATTCATATTGATGTGTTGGACTGGACTCACCTTGTTTGTGGTGTAGCTGTCCCAAACGATGAGCTTGCCATCTTGCGAGGCACTAACTAGTAACCTGAAAAAAAGAAAAAGCAAAGCAAAACTAAACTGATGTTCACAAAACAAACCACAAATTAAAAGAACACTCCAAAAAAAAAAGGAACAATCAAAAAATATCCTTTTAATGGAAGTCAATTGGGCAAAAGCAGCCACCAACATAATGAAATGGTAGTCAATTTACCAAAAGTGTATTGTTGAGTTTTTGACAACTTTCAAAGCATTTTCCCAAAATATGTGTCAAAATAAGGTTTGGCACCAAAAATCATTTCATTTGTTTAAACACTACGAAAGTTGTGGCCAAATTAAAGGTGCAGTAGGTGATTGTCTCCAGAAACATTTTTTGTTGTGCTGGTTGAAAGTCTCTTCACATTCCAATAGTAATGATTAAATTAAATGATCTAAATGTATTTATATGTATTTTTACATTCTGGGTAAGGCATAAGACTAAAAAATGTTTATCCAGTTAAATATTGTCAGGCCGATAATTCCCATAATTCTAATAAGTAGCCCAAACTGTCTGTCAGCAAATGTAGATTTGTACAACTGCTCACCCGTTCACGCAGATCCGCCATTATCGCGTACACACACGCCGGGTGTTCATGTGCACACGAGAGAGAGAGCAATAAAAACAAATGCTGAATCAAAACTTTATAAAATCCTGAATCAATATTGGAGTTACTTTTGCACGCTGGAGGAAGGACGACACCATGGCTGGAGTATTTATTTTAGACAGGTAATGTTATGTTTTAAAACTATTTTAGTTACGCAAAGCTGATGTAGATTGTGTTGTGTTACGAATTCAGTGTTGTTGCACTGAAATCTTCCAGCAAAAGATTGATGTGACTACTTTCAATTTCATAAGGGACCTTTCACAGCATCGATAATGTAGATTTTTATTTAGTTTAATAACAAAACATAAGTAAATAGCACTATTCCGCCTAGCCTGCTTTACTGAGCTGAAGTTGGTTTTATATTCACATTAGTTCATTTTTGAACAATGACAACCTGTGACGCGCTCCCTATATTGTTTAACATGCTACTTTGTATATTCGGTCTGAAATAGCATGCAAGTATGGTTTAGTAATAAGTGTAATTCCTGCACTCCACCACTAAGTATACAGTAGTCGCTTTAGGACAAAGCGCATGAGAGAGTGAGACCAGAGATCCTTGCATGCATGAAATATTGCACATTATGACAGGTTTTACTTGCTACACAACTGAAAACGTGCTAGATATAATACAGTTTTTCGTTGGGAACTGCAGTATTATAAAGTACTGTAAAGTTTTCTAACTGGCGGATGACAATCTAGTGGGTGGTTTACTGTCATTTTTAATGTGCGTGTTCGTGTTTCAGAAGGCGTGGCTTTGGACGGCAGGGGAGGGACTGTGTTTCAAAGATATTATGCTAACTGGTTAGCATTTTGGCAGATCACCTACTGCACCTTTAAGACTCAAAATCACCCAAGAGTGGATGAAAACATCCCCAACAGCACACAAGGGTTAAATAGGCTCATTTTACAAGTTCCCAAGAGATAATCAGTTGAGTTGTACCATTTTTGAATCCATTTAGCCGATCTCTGGGTCTGGTAGGGCCACTTTTAGCTTAGCTTAGCATAGATTATTGGCTGTTTCTCAATATGCTTTCTTAAGTGATCTTGCTTCCTTGTGTTTTTGTGTAACATCATCATCATCAACCACCAAAGTTCAGTTCCAATACTCCAAGACCGCAAGAACGAGGACGTGTAGGCCTGTCACGATAAAGAATTTTTGTTGTGCGGTATATTGTCACAATAATATCGCTTACCGCAACAATTTCCGTCATTTTGAGATGATTTTATGCCACTGATTATAGAATGATTATAATGATGCAAATAGCCATAAAACACTTTCAAGGAACTAAGGCTTTTCATTCTTAAGGTTGTTTTGATTCTGTAATCTGATGTCAAAATTATGTAAATGTCCTATTATATATCCTATTAAATGTATGATAAATTAAATGTCCAATTATTAACTTTGACACCGGTGAGGTAAAAAGTAAATGTCCTTGTAAAATGGCTTTAACGTTATTTGTGAATCTGTAAATATATATTGCAACACCAAAAATTATTGAGGTCATCTACAAATATTGCACGATAAGTCGATATATTATATATTATTGTGACAGGCCTAAGGACAAGTGAAATAACCCAGATGTTTTCTTGATATCGAGAATGCACTGAATGCCGACTTGAGCGCAACACTTGCTCGAAGTCCCAGAATTTATTGCGGCTAAACAAAGGTAAGAAGCGCAGCGATATAACTTATTTATCTCAGGAGTGTCCCTAAATGAGACTGTAAGTAAACATTCACGTGAACATTTTAATAAAGGCACAAACATATAAAGGGTGTTTATTTGCTGAAATTCATATTGAAATCTGTTTTATTTGTATTGTATGAAGCATCTTTGTAATGGTTTTTTACAAGTTATATATTGAAAAAAATTTAAATAATAATAAATTGTTGCATGAATGTTTAAATTATTTCCTGTTATAATGTGTGAAAGTCATGTGACCATCAGGAAGATCACAGCATCTCATTTCTCACATGAATTCTGTGTTATTGCAGTCTCCAGAAAACATTTTTCCAAGGTTACTTGGCAAAACCGGTCTCCACAAAAATGTGAGTCTGAAATCTGCATTCTTGGTATTGAGAAACCGCCATTGAATCAGATTACGGCAGAATGAGCATATACAGTCGTGGCCAAAAGTTTTGAGAATGACACAAATATTAGTTTTCACAAAGTTTGCTGCTAAACTGCTTTTAGATCTTTGTTTCAGTTGTTTCTGTGATGTACTGAAATATAATTACAAGCACTTCATACGTTTCAAAGGCTTTTATCGACAATTACATGACATTTATGCAAAGAGTCAGTATTTGCAGTGTTGGCCCTTCTTTTTCAGGACCTCTGCAATTCGACTGGGCATGCTCTCAATCAACTTCTGGGCCAAATCCTGACTGATAGCAACCCTTTCTTTCATAATCACTTCTTGGAGTTTGTCAGAATTTGTGGGTTTTTGTTTGTCCACCCGCCTCTTGAGGATTGACCACAAGTTCTCAATGGGATTAAGATCTGGGGAGTTTCCAGGCCATGGACCCAAAATTTAAATGTTTTGGTCCCGAGCCACTTAGATATCACTTTTGCCTTATGGCACGGTGCTCCATCGTGCTGGAAAATGCATTGTTCTTCACCAAACTGTTGTTGGATTGTTGGAAGAAGTTGCTGTTGGAGGGTGTTTTGGTACCATTCTTTATTCATGGCTTTGTTTTTGGGCAAAATTGTGAGTGAGCCCACTCCCTTGGATGAGAAACAACAACACACATGAATGGTCTCAGGATGCTTTACTGTTGGCAGGACTGATGGTAGCGCTCACCTTTTCTTCTCCGGACAAGCCTTTTTTGAAAGTGGCTTCATCGGAGAATATGACTTTGCCCCAGTCCTCAGCAGTCCATTCGCCATACTTTTTGCAGAAGATCAATCTGTCCCTGATGTTTTTTTTGGAGAGAAGTGGCTTCTTTGCTGCCTTTCTTGACACCAGGCCATCTTCCAAAAGTCTTCGCCTCAGATGCGCTCACACCTGCCTGCTGCCATTCCTGAGCAAGCTCTGCACTGGTGGCACTCCGATCCCGCAGCTGAATCCTCTTTAGGAGACGATCCTGGCACTTGCTGGACTTTCTTGGATGCCCTGAAGCCTTCTTAACAAGAATTGAACCTCTTTCCTTGAAGTTCTTGATGATCCTATAAATTGTTGATTTAGGTGCAATCTTAGTAGCCACAATATCCCTGCCTGTGAAGCCATTTTTATGCAATGCAATGATGGCTGCACGCGTTTCTTTTATGCAATGCAATGATGGCTGCACGCGTTTCTTTGCAGGTCACCATGGTTAACAATGGAAGAACAATGATTTCAAGCATCACCCTCCTTTTAACATGTCAAGTCTGCCATTCTAACCCAATTAGCCTGACATAATGATCTCCAGCCTTGTGCTCATCAACATTCTCACCCGAGTTAACAAGACGATTACTGAAATGATCTCAGCAGGTCCTTTAATGACAGCAATGAAATGCAGTGGAAAGTTTTTTTCAGGATTAAGTTAATTTTCATGGCAAAGAAGGACTATGCAATTCATCTGATCACTCTTCATAACATTCTGGAGTATATGCAAATTGCTATTATAAAAACTTAAGCAGCAACTTTTCCAATTTCCAATATTTATGTAATTCTCAAAACTTTTGGCCACGACTGTAGTTCCTAGCCATATTAGCTGAGAAAACAGCAACTTTTCATTTACTTAGTAAACACAATGTAACTATTGAAGAGTAAAACGTAAAATAAGAAAATTATCTAAACCTTTTTTCGAAAATTGAGCAAGATGCTAATGGTCTAATCTGTTTCAATGATTTATGCTAAGCTAAAATAAAAGTGCTTCCACCAGACCCGTAGATCAGCTGAATGTATTCAAAAATGGTAACACTCATTTGTTTAACTCTAGGGGAGTTGTAAAATAAGCCTATTTTCAAAAAATAGAGTTTTACTTTAAACCTTACAACAAGCTAAAAATTATAACAAGCTGGCATTAACGAGATGCTAATGGTCTAATCTGTTTCAATGATTTATGCTAAGCTAAGCTAAAAGTGCTTCCACCAGACCCAGAGATCGGCTAAATGCATTCAAATATGGTAAAACTCATCTGTTTAACTCTAGGGGAATTGTAAAATGAGTCATATATATATATATATATATATATAGACTCATTTTACAATATATATATATATATATATATATATATATATATATATAAACATTTTACTTTAATCATTATAACAAGCTGAATACGTGAACAATGATTAATGCGAATAGATTTGAATGCTTATTATCATTTTATTAAAAAAAAAAAAAATCAATTGCGTTTCCTCCCTAAGCACTAGAACAGATGCACAGAGTAAAGGGTGAAAAGAGAGCAGGAGGCAGCCTACATAATCCCAGAACACCCGTGAGTTGCAAGAGGCCTACTGTATTATTCATCGAGTGTACACTGACAGAGCTGCAGGGTTCCTCCGAGAATGCCCATCCTCCAGCCCGCCTCAATCTCCCTGTCAACTGACCTGGAATCAGTGCCCCAGTGCATGGCGTAGATCTTGGCTAAATGGCCGCGGAGGGTCCGCCTTGTTCTCATCTGGATCCTTCCAACGGAATCCAGACCCGCCGTAATCTAAACACACACAGAAATCGTCATTTACAGTCATGTTACGAAAGCAAGCAGAGGGCATTTCATCGATCCAAACATGAAACGACTATCTATCGTGTTTAAAACAGAAATGAACCCGTAATTATGATATGCACGAAATCACCAAGGCATGGGTTGAATGTTTAAATTTTGATGGGAGGACTTGGCGTGTAAGAGGGCGTTTAATATTTCAGTGCACTTAAGAGCATGTTCAGCATGTACGTCAGCAGTACATTTGCATGTCTGTGTTGAACTCTGAGAACAGGAGAGTGGGGATCCTCCATAGAAACGTGCTAAGAGTATGAAGAGGGAATCCAGCAGGGATAATGGCGGAGCTGCTTACCTGGGACAGGCTGGAGTCGCTGCATGCTTTCCTGGCGTCCTGCAATGGGAACAGCAGCACGTCAAGAGTGCAGTCCTACTATTAGAACACCAGCAAAACTGCTTAAAACGTTAAGTGGTTTTCCAATAGCATATTAGGGCTGCATGATATTGGGAAAAAACATATTGTGATTTTTTGTGATATACATTTGTAGTCAGAATTATTAGCCCCCGTATATAGTTATTCCCCAATTTTTGTTTAATGGAAAGAAGATTTTTTTTCAACACATTTCTAAACAATAGTTTTAATAACTCATTCCTCTTATCTTTGCCATGATGACAGTACATAATATTTGACTACATATTTTTCAAGATACTAGTATTCAGCTAAAAGTGACATTTAAAGGCTTAACTAGTTTAATTAGGCATTGTTTAATGATTGTTTGTTCTGCAGCTAATCGAAAAAAATATATTGCTCAAGGGGGCTAATAATAGACCTTAAAATGTTTTTTTTTTTTTATTAAGAACTGCTTTTATTCTAGCAGAAATAAATCAAATAAGACTTTCTCCAGAAGAAAAAAATATTATAGGAAATACTGTGAAAAATTCCTTGCTCTGTTAAACATAAATTGCTTATTTGAAAAAAAATAAAAATAAATAATAATAATAATAATTCACAGAAGAGCTAATCATTGTGACTTCAACTGTATATTGCGATATTATTATGACTTTAAAACATGATTTTAATAACTCTGTCTGGGAGGAATTCATCATTTTACATCAATAGGCAGTGCATCTGCATAAAATGACACACAAGCGTTAACGAATACAACAAAACAAATAAATTGTGCTTAAAGTATTGAGGTACAGTATTGAGGTACAAAAATTCAATAATCAAATGTAAAATAACTACTGTAGTCTTCTTTGTGGAAATAATTAAGTACAAATAATCTTTAAGCTACAATTAGTATAATTTATTGGGCCCAAATGGTTTTAATTATCTTGAAATCTCAGTCACAGGCCTTAAAAGAATCTTTCATTCTATTAGGGTTGAGCTTTGCATGTGTTATGAACTCGTTATGTTTTCTGGTTAATTATAACTCCAACATGACATTGCAGATCCTGCGATTTGACTATTGCAGATTTGCACATTGCAATTGCGATGCTGAAATGTTATTTTGTGCAGCCCTAAAGCATATACAACGAAGGAGACCAATAGAAGAGCAGATATGCAAAACACACATACAAATTTACAACGTTTTACAAAACACTTCCTTTAACAGATAGGTTACCAGCAGATTTGTATTAATATTTTTGAAAAGGTCAAGCATACGGGCACAGCTGTAAGCTACACCTATATATGAAGCATTTAGTTTTTTTAATTACTTAAAATCAAAATAGTACAATACTAAATCTGATATTATTCTGAATGAAGTAATTTAACAGTCATGCAGTTATTTTGAGATGGGTACAAGGGAGAACTATTAGTGATGCTGCTTTCAAAGCACTGCTTCATGAAGCTTTGAAACCTTTACTAATCTTTTGTTTCGAATTATAACGTGTATAATTTGCAGGTCATGTAATTTCAGTAAACGGGATTTTTTTACATCAGTAATGTTTCGAAGCGTTTCGAAAATTCAATGGCTCTTCGTTGGGGCGCCCCCAGTGGCGAATCACTAAACGTGTTTCATTCATTTTACCTGATCTCAAATCAGTGTTACTAGTTCGTAGATGTTTTAGTGAGGCACTTGTGAAACAAAAAGAAGTGATATTAGTTAATACTATTGGCCTGTGTAGCAAAGCCCACAATGGATCAAAGAATATAAGCCTTGAAAACTGATAAAAGAACGCATACTATTTAGATACTTTATATTTCATATTAGATGATAAGCTAAGTGCATTTGATAGGTTATACTTTTAATTTAGCATTTGTAGTGTGTTTGAAGAAGTCATTTTGCAAAGCAATTGGTTTCAAAGCTTCAATTCTCCCATCACTAAAACTACCACTGCTGTAAATCAGCTATATGGGCACTGTTATTAGGCCAGTTTGGGGTTCATTAAAAAAATGTAATTAAAAACTGTAATTGAGTTAAAACATTTAGTGACATTTTACAACAATTAAAAATAGTTTTATATTTTTTTAAAGAAGTTCATTCTTGTGATTCAGCCACCTTTGCAGTCTTTTGTGTTTCGTAATGCTGTAAAAAAAATCTTATTTAAGAGGTTTTGTCCTGTTTCTAGTTGAAATATCTATAAAAAAATCAATCAGTATGGATGACACGGTGGCTCAGTGGTTAGCACTGTCACCTCACAGAAAGAAGGTCGCTGGTTCGAGCCCCGGCTAGGCCAGTTGTCATTTCTGTGTGGAGTTTGCATGTTCTCCCCGTGTTGGCGTGGGTTTCCTCCGGGTGCTCCAGTTTCCCCCACAGTCCAAACACATGCGCTATAGGTGAATTGAATAAACTAAATTGGCCATAGTGTATGTGTGTGAATGTGAGTGTATGGGTGTTTCCCAATACTGGGTTGCAGCTTGAAGGGCATCCGCTGTGTAAAATATATGCTGGATAAGTTGGCGGTTCATTCTGCTGTGGCGACCTCTGATGAATAAAGGGACTAAGCCGAAGGAAAACAAATGAATGAATGAATGAATGACTGAATGAATGAATTACACTCATAGACATTTACTCATAATTTAACTAAAAATTACTGTCTTGTTTCCAAAAAAATAAGTCAAACTTAAGTGAGTTTTTCCTTAAAAGCAGCAAAATAATGGGGTACAAACAGTTAACTTGTTTGATTTATAGATATTTCAACTAGAAACAAAACCTCTAAGAAAGAAAAGTTTAAGTGAATCATTCACAATATTTTCTAACAACTCTAATTTGATGCTCAAGAAACATGTTATATCTAACAATGCAAAAAAAAAACAATTATGTTAATATTAATATAACTCATTGTTCTCCCCGTGTTGGTGTGGGTTTCCTATGGGTGCTCCGGTTCAACCACAGTCCATGTGCTGTAGGTGAATTGGGTAAGCTAAATTGTCCGTAGTGTATGTGTGTATGTCCTGGTCCTGGTAACTGGGAAAGTTAATATAACTCATATTCTACTAATAGGTTGTTTTCACATGACGTCATTGATGACGTGCGAAATTCAGATGGAGGGCAGGAAGTGATTCTTCTACATACAGTAGGAATCGCTATCAGAACATCAAAATGTTTATGTTCTGTGTTGTTTATAATGGTTTAAATCGGCCAAAATAAGAAATACAGCTTTTATAGTTACAAACTCATAAAGAGGAAACTGTAATAAATACTATAACGTTAGTGTAAACTGTGGTGAAGTGATGGTGTATAATTGTAGTGTAGAAAAATGTAGCCTATTGGATAATTTGTTTATTACTACAGTTGTGTTGTACCACAGCAACCATACAAGTACTACGACAGTTTAATTCAAGTATTTATCTATAGTATGCTTCAAAACACTATAGTATTTTTTCATGTAATAGCTTACAGTATCTACCGCCTCGATAGCAGGCATACATATTTTAATTCATTAGAAAACTCTGTCCTATCATAATATAGGGATCATGTCCAACATATGTGGTTATTTTCTATTTATATCTCCTTTGAAATATGGTATAAATCGCAAAAACCTTTCCTCTGTTTCCCATTCAGTTTTTTTTTTACTTCCTGCCCTCCATCTGAATTTCAAGCGTCACTAGAACCATGTGATTGCAAACAACCTATGTTAATACTAATAATATCATTGCACCTCTGATATACAAGATTTTTAGATGAGTAGTTTAAAAGAACGGCATTAATTTGAAACAGATATCTAATATGTTTTTATTTTCTTTTATAACATCTTGCTCAGCCCAAACAGTAATGCACTCATCACTGTGTACGTTATGTGAATTAGTAGCAGTAGTATAGACAGTAAGGAATCATATCTGATGCAAAATCCATCTTGATCTGAAACCACATCGGATCTTACTCTGATCTGATTGCGCAGTTGTTCGGCCTCCTGCCGCAACTGCTCCAGCTCACTCATGGTCCTCCAAGCGTTTCACTCTCTTCCCAGATACTTTGTAAAAGCCTGCAACACACAGAAAGTAGTCCAGTAATGTCAGTGTTTCATTATACTGAACAGAACTAGGGCTTGGGAGAGAGCGTGCCCAGATATTCAGCTGGCAGTGCTATAGTTGTGTGTGGTTCCTCCACTGAATGATAACCAAACACTGCTATAGAACTGCCAACTGAAGAGATGTGCACGCTGTACTCCTTTGTTTAATGAGGGGCAGCACTGCTTGGCACTGTCTATTAGTTGACTAAACATATTGCTAACACCACTTTAAAAAAGGAGACGTTTGAGAAATTAAGTTACATGCACTTGTAGGGCTGCACAATATATCGTTTCAGCATCGATATCGCAATGTGTGCATCAGCAATAGTCACATCATAAGATATGCAATGATTATAGTTGAACAGGAGCTACAGAATTGTATTTATTTATACAGAATTTATATGATTTCTGCTAGGGCTGCACAATATATCGTTACAGCATCGATATCGCGATGTGATCATTCGCAATAGTCACATCGCAGGATACGCAATGTTGAGTTTGTATCACAATTGATCATTTTCATGTGTTTTTGATGCTTGTGATTGTATAATGATTTTATCTTACACTCAGGTATAAGAAATTGTACCATTTGTGACCTTAACTACGATTAATTTTATTGAATTATTTTTATTTTTATCATTCAGTTACTGTACTTGAACACTGTTAGACTCAGGAAATGATAAAACACTTCATTTCAATTGTATCTTTTTTTTAAAATTATATTTATAGATAGTTATGCAAATACAGAAATGCAGACCACTACGAAAATGTGTCGGGGGACCCCAAAAAGTTTATAGATTGTTTATTAGATTTTATGGAGATGCAAATAGTAAACATTAATTCATCAACCTTTTACTAAACATGTGCATAAAAATACAAACAACACATGCAAATACAGAAACGCACTGCAAATAGCACAGACCACATCGAAAATGTCGGTGGACCCCAAAACGTTTATAGATTGTTTATTAGATTTTATAAAGATCCACTCCCACTGCAGAATCATCTCAGTTGATCTAACATTATTAATTCTTTCCAAATAGAGATATTAAGTCATCTGGTCACTCGCAATAAATATTGCAAAATAAAATAAATAAATAATCGCAACGTTAGATTTTTCCAATAATGCAAAAAAAAAAAAAAAAAATTTCTTACTTAGAATTTTAGTCTTATTTGTAATCCAAATGTTGACATTTCAAAGCAAAAACAAGATTAATTTACTTACGCCACTGGCAGATAATTTAGCTTGTTTTAAGAAAAAATTCTTAATTTGGCCTTATTTGAAACAATATTTTACTTGATCTAAGAATTTTTAGATATTTCGACTAGAAACGAGACAAATCAAAGTAAGAAAAGCATGTTTTGCATTGTGATTGTTCAATTTCTGTACCTGAATACTGTTAGACTACCCAGAAAATCGTCAAATAGAGCTATTCAAACCATCTTGTGAAACTGTATTCCTATCATAATATTTATCGCAGAAAAATGAAAGATCGCAATATCAGATTTTTTCTGCACTTGTATACTAAATAAAAGGTAACAATGTGGACAATAATTTGAACTGTACAAATTTCATTTAAAAAGAAGCTTTTTAAAATTACCTCAAATCATTTTACCTATAACTTTCAGTGCTATTGCAGCCTAAAAAAAAAATACTGAATAGAATGTAGTAGGGCTGGGTCGATAAACGATACTATATCGAAGCGCGATAAAATTTATGTCAATAACAATGATAAGCTCTGGACTTTTTTTTTACTCTATATTGTTTTATGAGCCAATCACGCAGCAGAAATGTGCAACAGTGGGAATCTAAAAGTGTGTTAATATTAGAGATGTACCGAATTTTCGTCCACTGAAAATTTATCGACCGAAAATGTTATGCCATTTAATGGACCCTCTAATTTTTGTGGCTTCAGTCATTGCTGGGGTACTCTTTTAAATCTGAAAGCATTAACAACTTATATTGAAATATATATCTTTCAATATGGAAAATAATTATCGAGATTGCATTTTTGCCATATCGTCCAGCCCTAGAATGCAGTGACTTACCACACACTGGTGGTTTGGCACAATACCACTTGACTAGAGATTGTTTAGGACAACCCTGAAATCTGTACATTTCACCACAGGATTTTTTTAGGGAAGCAGTGTGACAGCAATCAGTGTTGCTAAAAACAGGAAGACTGCTCGTCTCAACTCAAAGCAAACCAAACTACAGGAAAAATGAACGATGTGCATTTTAAACTGGCAACCTTTTATCAATAGAACGTGTACATATTAACTTCCAATATAGAAGCAACACATAAAAGGCTAGTTTAAACAATGTAGCATATATCAACTGGGGAAAAAATACGATCAAATATTTATAATCCATAATTCAATATATACTGTACATCCGGCCATTTACAATCTGACAAATCCTTCTTAATCCAGATGTGTTAATCCTTAACCTATGACACCCTGAGCCTGTTAAACTCTTAGCGATAAACATGAGGAAATGCAGTCTTAACTAAAATATTTACTGATATTTCCCCCGTTTATTGTTATATGTGCCTTGGTAACCGAGATAAAATGGGATAAAACGTAATATTTAAATCGATTTTAACATTACACCACGTTATCTGAAGCTAGCCAACTGTTTTGACAACAGATTCAAGACCACATGTTGCACTAACGTTACACAGAAACATCTCTACAATCCACTATTTACGTTACAGAGGGTAAAACAGAACCTTAAGCCACACATTTGTCAGCCGTCATGGTAAAGCAGTTGTAATATGCTCTGGTTAGTTTGGTTAGCAAAGTGGCTAGCGAGCGGTGACTATCATGTCAGTTACTCCAGACCAATAAACAACACTGACACATTACCTGATGTAATAACACTACACAAATCCTCCCGCCGCCTGTGTGGGCAAGCAGACGTTTCTTTCTTTTAATATATTAAGACGGTCATGTCTCTTATTTACATCCAAAACGATACAAAAGCCGCCAAACTGACTAGATTCGACGCAATTCACACAGAACGATTACCACACCCATACTGATATTGTGAGAACATGGCAACAATTGGATAGAGGGGGTGAGAGAGATTTCAGTGTTTTTAAATAGAGGATATTCGCCGTTTCTGTGGGAAAAAATCAGTATAGCACATAAATAATATATTCAATGAGTATATAATTATGAAGCTAATTACGGTTTGATCAAAAATAGTTACACATAAATCTACGCGTAGCTAATCGAGTCACCCGCGCTCGAAATGGTTCTGGCTATCAGCTTCCTCAATTACCAAAACGACTAAAGTAGTTTGGTGTATTTGGATGTAGTGTCGCAGGCCTTTGATTTATAACAATATGTTTGAAAGGAGAAAAGCTGCTATCCATGAGAATAGTGTGCTCTGACGTATTAAAATGGTAAATATATTACAAATACACAATTGCGAATTGTTACTTTCCGCAATGATGCAAGTGTGTATGATATCAGTTGACTTTACGCTATAAACTTGACTAGATTTTTAAGTAGACTCATTTTGGTCACAGCACGATGGACAGACAGACAGACAGACAGATAGATAGATAGATAGATAGATAGATAGATAGATAGATAGATAGATAGATAGATAGATAGATAGATAGATAGATCACTAGACAGACAGATAGATAGATAGATCACTAGACAGATAGATAGATAGATAGATAGATAGATAGATAGATAGATAGATAGATAGATAGATAGATAGATAGATAGATAGATAGATAGATACGGAATTAAATATATATTATAATGAGTGAGTAATATACAAAGCAATAGGCATAGTAGCAAGAATGAAACCATCTTCAGCACTGGGCTAAAAACTTCATTATCCCACTCTTGGTGATCTTTAAACCTATTCTAGAGCATTTAAATACTTCCAAAAGCAGTATTAGGTGATATTTACTCTTACCTGGAAGGTTGAAGTCCACCAGTGATGGGCTGGTCAGTGGAAGCTCCCTCAGTAGTGTGTGTGTTTGCCAGTGCTGATGGGAGCTCTGTCATTGGGATGGGTATGTAGTGGGTGACTTTAGTTAACGGCCAGCACATCCACACTGAGAGCTGCTACTGGTGACAAGGTGGGGCTACATGGAGAAGCTGAGTGGTGAAAGTGGGCAGATGAGGTCTTAAAGAGACAGTAGTGCTCATATTGTCATTTGGTATGCGTTCAAAGAAAACAAATATGTCTTCATGTGCATTATGTTATTTGCTGTTTGTTTACCTTATCTGGGCTTGCATACAAAAAGCAGGAGTTACCTAAATGCAGGGTACTATGTAATGAAGGGCTGTCAATAATTTATTCAAATGGAAAGCTTTTCCATGTAGTGCTTTGTCAACACTTTTTATATGAAGCCCTTCGCGTGGTGTTAATTATGCTGTTATTCACGAGCATATTTGTGCTAAATTTGCTGATCAAAACATGGCTACTTGATTTATTTCACAGATGCATCCAAAAATCAAATATTAAAGGGTTAGTTCACACAAAAATTTAAATACTGTTATTTATTACTCACTTTCATGTCGACTTCTGAACACAATTTAAGATATTTTAGATGAAATCCTAGAGCTCTCTCATCCTCCATAGACAGAGACAGCCAGGGGATGTTAGAAGTCCAGAAAAGTATAGTTTTGTGTGGCAAAAAAAAAGTAAAAATGTCTTTGTTCGCCAACATTTTGGTGCACATTTGCTATATCCAACACCAATACGATGCTTCCATGTCACGATGCTTACTTGCTAATCCTCAATACGTTACCCACAGTAAACACGCAACCTAACCTGAGGTAAAAGACAAAGTAGTTTTTTTAAAAATGTTGGCACACAAATGTGTTCTTTTAGCTTTGTTGAACCACTGTGGACATAGACAATGTTTTGACAATGTTTTTGGCCACTTTTCTGGTCTGAGCTTTGAATGTCTCGGGACTCTTGCTGTCAATGTATAATGAGAGAGCTCCTGGATTTCATCTAAAATATCTTAACTTGTGTTCTGAAGATGAACGGAAGTTTCAGAGGATTGGAAGGACATTAGAGTGAGTAATTAACAGAATTTTCATTTGTAACCTAATTAGATTGGTTAGTGTCATCTTCATCATATCTGACATCTTATCTGCATTTATGTATCACATACAGGAGTGTTTCTCAACCACGTTCGTGGAGGACCACCAGCTCTGCACATTTTCCATCTCTCCTTAACCAAACACACCTGATTCAGATCATCAGCTCATTAGCAGAGACTGAAAGAGCTGTAATGGGTGTGACAATCAAAGGAAACATCTAAAACATGCAGTGTTGGTGGTCCTCCAGGAACGTGGTTAAGAAACACTGTCATACAGTATGTTTTTAGCTCCAGATAAAATTATTCCTTTAAAAAAATGCCTACATATGCAAACGAATCTTGACAGAAGTCAAATTTAGGGCTGAGAATTTCCATCCAAAGTCTCTCGACTGTACTAAAGAGATTCGGGTTACAAAGGAGGTATTTTGAGGCATTAAATATCTATGACATGAAAGGTCATGAAACTCAACCCTGTTGAGACATCCACCTCGCGTCCTCACTGTTTCCTAAAATCCTAAAGAAATCCATAAGCTAATTTGAGCCGTTCTCCTTTTCAACCACATGGCTTCGTTTTCAGAGCCACGTCGGTGTAAGGGTGTCTAAAATTTCAACTGAAAGTCAAAGTCATGGATAATCCATATCAGACCCAATGCTTACAGTCTGGAAGTCCATCCAAGGTTATGTCTGATTTCTTTTTTTGTGTGTTATATTTAAAGGGGACCTATTATTCTCCTTTTTGTCAAATAAATCTCTGATGTATCTAGAGTGTGTATGTGAAGTTTCAGCTCAGTATACCACACAAATAATGTTTAATAACTCTTTGAAACTGACCCTTTAATGCTGTGTTCACACCAGACGTGGCTTGCGCAAATAATTCACACTATTCGCACGTAAATAGACGCCAGAACATATTGAGTTTACTTGCTTAATTTGCACCGCTTCACTCGCGCGAATCGCATCACTCGCGCCACACAATGTCTATTTGCGTCTTTGCATTGGCTTAACATGTAAATCACTCGTGCTTGATGCTTCATCCACGTTTGGTGTGAACGCACCATTAGGCTTTGATCCAAATTGTGCCGTTTTGGCGACTGTTGCTTCAACTTCAAATGAGATTGTGTGCTTTTGAAAAGAGGGCGGAGCTACAAATGCATGTGCGTCAACACAGTGGCAGATTCAAAACAGAACTAACTGTGAAAATGTGAAAAGAAGTGGCTCAGAAGTGTTCATTTGTGCATCCTAAAACTCCACATTTATAATCCTCTTAGTCGCTGACATTATTTTCAGCAGCTAAGTTGAAAACTTTAAAGGCGGATGGCTGCTTCTCACTCAGGGCTGTCTATGCTAATGAATGAGATATTAGCCCCTTTCACACATACAGACTTTTCCGGAAAATCACAGTCAATTTTCTGGAAAGGGATAATGCGTGAACAGGCCCTTTTTGAAAATACAAGTAAATTCATTCCGGACATTTTCAGAGAATTACCGGTAATTTCCCGGAATGCTGCTCTGTGTGAACGCAGAAGGAAAATTGCCAGAAAGACCGCGTTTACGTTTAGAACGCACTGACATCACTGACGCACAAACTCAAATGTACATCTCGATATGCGAAAGCCTTCCTCCATATCTTTTCATCGACGTTGTTCACAATATCCATCAGAATTTGTATTGTCGTCAAATGTGTAAACAAAGCTGTATTTAGCTGCAGTTAGCGCTTCTGTTGGATGGTAACATTAGCGGATTTTTTCCTAGTTATTTGGTCCGTCTCTGGGACAAAAGCAGCTACATGAATGCTAAAGTTTTAAATAAAAGTAAACCATCAATAAAAAGACTGACCCCCTTCATGTTTAATACAACGCGTGGCCGTTTAGAGCACATTTTTGGTTAATGATGTCAGAATTTACAGGTATTTTGGAATGGATGTGTGAATGGTCCTTTCATTGGTCCTTGCCTGTGTGAACAGCACATATTTGATTTTACCAATAAGTAGTTCCTGAAATTTTCCGGATATTTACTGGTATCACTGTGTGAAAGGGGCTATTATCACTAAAGGGCGGGGCTTTCCCCCTTTGATGACACGTACAATAGAAGAATGTCTTTTTTTTTATCAAGTGTGATTTATAAAAAATAGAATTAATATTTTTTTACCATTAGATGCTGGTTATGTTCACACAATGTTGCCACACAACTGTCTTTAAACCCCTTATTAAAGTCATTTTTTCATAATAGATCCCCTTTAAGTATAGCAGGTGTAAAAGGTGACATTTGTCGCACCGCATCTCTTCAGATATGAGGTAAGCCGTGTTCGGCGTGTGCCTGTGGGGGGTGCTCAGGCAACACCATTTCGAAATCCTTTAAAGGTCAGGGATCACCATGTGCCACTCGTTTGGAAATAAAACAAAGACACCCGGTCATATTCAGTTCTTCTAAAATACACCTTTAATAAACTGGTTATAAATGCATCTTGGGTATATTACATGTTAATGAAGGACAGTTTGAAAGATGGTACTTGATGGGTAGACATGCATACATTTTTAATGACTGTTCATTCCAATGAAATGATCTATTTTACATGAATAAAAAATAAATATATTTCCTTCTGCTATTCTATATATATATGTATTTATTTGCTAATAATTGTATGTATCCTTACATAACAGCTCGGGTCATAGCAAAACTATTGTGATTTACTACAAGACAAGTGTCTTTTAAATAATGCCCTTGTAATGTGCTTCATACATGGCATATGATTTTAAATATTGTCATATATATATATATATATATATATAGCATGTTGTAATTTTGCTTTAAAAATGTACATTAATAGTAATTACATTCACTTTAAAGGTTAAAGATACACTCACTGGTCACTTTATTAGGTACACCTTACTAGTACCGGGTTGGACCCCCTTTTGCCTTGAGAACTGCCTTAATCCTTCATGGAATAGATTCAAGAAAGTTCTGGAAATATTCCTTAGAGTTTTTGGTCCATATTGACATGATCATAACGCAGTTGCTGCAGATTTGTCGGCTGCACATCCATGATGCGAATCTCCCGTTCCACCACATCCCAAAGGTGCTCTATTGGATTGAGTTCTGGTGACTGTGGAGGCCATTTGAGTACAGTGAACTCATTGTCATGTTCAAGAAACCAGTCTGAGATGATTCGCACTTTATGACATGACATGCTGCTGTAGCCCATCCGCCTCAAGGCTGGACGTGTTGTGCGTTCAGAGATGCTCTTCTGCATACCTCGGTTGTAACAAGTGGTTATTTGAGTTACTGTTGCCTTTCTATCAGCTCGAACCAGTCTGCACATTCTCCTCTGACCTCTGGCATCAACAAGGCATTTGCGCCCACAGAACTGCCGCTCACGTGATATTTTCTTTTTTTCAGGCCATTCTCTGTAAACCCTAGAGATGGTTGTGCGTGAAAATCCCAGTAGATCAGCAGTTTCTGAAATACTCAGACCAGCCCGTCTGGCACCAACAACCATGCCACGTTCAAAGTCACTTAAATCACCTTTCTTCCCCATTCTGATGCTCCGTTTGAACTGCATCAGATCGTCTTGACCATGTCTACATGCCTAAATGCATTGAGTTGCTGCCATGTGATTGGCTGATTAGAAATCTGCGTTAACGAGCAGTTGGACAGGTGCACCTAAAAAAGTGGCCGGAAAGTGTAAATAGCAGAATATCAGTTTTGTGTATCATACATGCATATGCAGATTTCCCCAAATTTATAATATTTAAACTTTATGTGCGTCTAGTAATGCAGTTTAATCTGTTTTTGCCCAAACAAAATGATTAAGGTTATATTATAATGTCTCATTCGGTGTCCTTCAATAATCTCAGCTCACTAATGATGCATAGTGGCAAAATTATAGATACATCTGAAGGACACCATTAGGATTTTTGGTAAATCAAAAATAAAAACAAAAGTTAAGGTTTGCATAGTTAAGTCTTCAAAAATATACCAACCTAACACAAAGGGGCTGAAATCATAACTGTATAGCGCTACAAGATAAAGGGATCCCAGTCACATTAAATGCACTTTAAACTTGCCGCCCGAACCGCACGCCCAAGATGATGTTGTTTATAGATTAATGAATTTATTCCTTTCCTTTTAAACGTTCGGGCTCTGGTTCAAACATAAACTCGCTCACTTTCAACATGATGCTGCTTTTTGCTGTGACCTTTCACGCAGCGCCTTTAAAGTTGCTCCCCTACCGAGCCCTGATCCACAATGCCCTGCAGCACAGTGCATTAAAAAGTGGCTTGCTGGAAGACAGATGGCCTGGGGGACACACCCTGCCCGCACACCTGGGCGTAGATCACCCCCCGAAACAGTGTTGTGTCCTAAAGTACAATTCCGCTATAGTGTCATTCCTCACAATGCACTTGACCTCTGAGATTGGAACTGACTGGATATGTTGTATGGCTTTACTCTCTTCAGTGGGACAACAGCGTCACCTTGTGGTAAAGAACACCAATTTATATTGTGAGATGAGTGGATGGACAAAAACTAAACAGGTTGAATGAGAATTGGCCATGATAAATTTCTAGTTTTTATGTGGTTGAGCAGATTAATATTCTGTTCTAATCCTAAAAACACCTCCGATATTCCCCAACAAGGTTTGGTTCATTTTCCTCAAGTATACAAAGATTTCAAATAAGCTTAAAAACATTACAGTAATATATCACTAACAAAAGTGCTTTTGTTCCTCTACTTTTCGCTTACCTCCTTTGTTTGTGCTCAGTAAAAGACAGTGGAGATCAAAATTGATAGAACAGCCAGCATTTTCCTAAATTTCGAGGTCACTTCTTAGTCCTGTTCTCCTGTTTTTAAAAGAACACTCCACTTTTTTTGCAAATAGGCTCATTTTTGCAACTCCCCTAGAGTTAAACAGCTGAGTTTTACCATTTTTGAATCCATTCAGCCATTCTTTGGGACTGGTCAAAGCACTTTTAGCTTAGCTTAGCATAAATCATTGAATCGGATTAGACCATTAGCATCTAAAATGACCAAAGAGTTTTGATTATTATTTTTTTTTCCTATTTAAAGACTTTTTTGTAGTTACATCGTGTACTAAGACCAACAGAGAACAAAAAGTTGCTATTTCTTCTAGGCCGATATGGCTAGGTATTATACTGTCATTCCGGTGTAATAATCAAGGAACTCCCTGTGCAAGCATGTTGGAAATTACTTACCCGGGGACTGTTTTTAGGCACTGCGTAATATCATTGTGCCATGGTACGGCAGTAAAGATTCTTGATTATTATGCCAGAATGAGAGCATTTTTTTAATCCATTCAGCCAATCGTTGGGTCTGGCAAAAGCACTTTTAGCTTAGCTTAGCATAAATCACTGAATCGGATTAGACCATTAGCATCTCGCTCAAAAATGGCAAAGAGTTTTGACATTTTTTTCATATTTAAAGCTCGACTCTTCTGTAGTTACATCGTGTACTAAAACCAGCAGAGAATAAAAAGTTGCTATTTTTCTAGGCCGATATGGCTAGGTACTATACTCTCATTTCAGCGTACTAATCAAGGAACTCCCTATGCAAGCAAGTTGTCACGTTGGAAGTTGAAAGACTATTTTTAGGCACTGCGTAATATCATTGTGCCATAGTACTGCAGCAAAGATCCTTGATTATTATGCCAGAATGAGAGTTTGGTGGTGGTTTTGGCTCTTATACGTGTACATGACCAAATTAATGCAAATATTCATCAGAAGCTCCTTAGGTAATGTGTTTTCTTCCCTGTGTTCATCACACAATCGGACAGCATTTTCATGCAGGACAATGAACGCACTCCAAAACATGTAAAGCAGGTCCTTGAAGCTGAATAATGAAATGGTAGACCCAGAGCCCTGATGTAAACCTCATTGAAAATCTCTTGAAAATTCTTGACAACCTTTTAACCTCCAGAAATTTTAGTAGTAATCTTTCTTCATGCTACAACCTAATTGTTTGATAACTATTTTTTAGAGGTGTTTAGTTATTTTGTAAAAACTGTCCTGTGAGCTAAGTATAGCCACAATGAAAATCCCTTCCAATTTTGAATAATGCAATTACATTATTTCTAACAAATGAAAATCAAGTGTTTATGAATTTCGATCTCCACTGTATGTACGCCCTCTTCAGTGGCCTCTGAAGAAGACAAAGGCTGCCCATAAATACAACAAAAATAGATGTGCACTCCCTGCATATCAAATTGACATCCCGTACTCAGTCTAGCTTCGCTTTTGTGTCTGCTGTCAGTGAATGACAGATTTCATAGGTCCGGCTTTGATCACATGGCCATGTTGAAGGCCTTCATCAGGAGGTCCAGGTCTCCCACACTGGCTGCCTGGAAAAGTTCTTGCTGACCCATGAGGGACAGGGCGATGCGCAGAGCGGCCCAGATGTTGCTCGACATCACCTTATGGCTCCTGCTCTTCCTCTGCTGGTGCAGAGCTGTCAGGAAGTTGCTCACTGCCTCCCTGCCAGAGAAAAGAGGGAGGTCAAACATGCCAACGTCATAATCTGAAGTGTCAGACTGTTATTTTGTTCCATGTTCTGCTTTAGTCTATTTAAAGGGATAGTTTACACAAAAATAATTTACTCTCCGTCATGTAGTTTTAAACCTTTAAGAGTTTTTTTCGGGCGGCACGGTGGCTCAGTGGTTAGCACTGTCGCCTCACAGCTAGAAGATCACTGGTTCGAGTCCCGACTGGGTCAGTTGGCGTTTCGAGTTTGTATGTTCTCCCCATGTTCACGTGGATTTCCTCCAGGTGCTTCGGTTTCCCCCACAGTCCAAAGACATGCGCTTTAGGTGAATTGGATGAACTAAATTGAACCGTAGTGTATGTGTGTGAATGAGAGAGTGTTTGGGTGTTTCCCAGTACTGGGTTGCAGCTGGAAGGGCATCCGCTGCATAAAGCATATGCTGGAATAGTTGGCGGTTCATTCCGCTGTGGCGACCCCTGATAAATGAGGGACTTAGCTGAAGGAAAATGAATGAATGAACACTTATAAAATAACTATGCACCTGTTTCAAAAGAGGATTGGTCATTATTTACTCATTTCTATATCCAATCCTGCTGTCAAGTCACATGGAAAAGAGATGAATGACTCAAAAACCCGAGGACTTGAGCAAATCAAATAAAATCTTGTTTCGGCTCTAGGATAGGCATATGTCTTTCACATGAAGACTCAAAAAAGGAACTTAT
Source organism: Danio jaintianensis (assembly GCA_903798115.1). Taxonomy (NCBI): domain Eukaryota; kingdom Metazoa; phylum Chordata; class Actinopteri; order Cypriniformes; family Danionidae; genus Danio; species Danio jaintianensis. Next base: position 5,039,906 of record CAIGQV010016226.1, on the reverse strand, counting down.
CTTCTCCCCCACCTGTGCAATGTGCGCATGCATAAATTAATGATTCACTTTCCGGGAGGATTCATTATTCCTGAGTCATATTAAAGATTCGTTCAAAATTAACACATTTTTCAAGAATGACCCATCGCTAGTCAGTGCAGACCACAAAATGTATCTCACTCATCTGAACCCTACACTGAATTTTATATTTTAAAACAAAAAATTGTATATTATAGATTAAGGCCATCTTGTATCAGATGTGCAGTAATAAACGATAAGCAATCAGCTATTGTATTGTTCAAATCGACTAACCTTTCATTATGTTTGGGGCTGTTTTTGCCCCATTGACTTCCATTATAATGAAATTTTTTGATTGCAAAGCCATGACACCATATAATCATGCATTCTTGATTGTTGGTGGTTTTCCCTGTGGGGAAGAGGTAAAACTTTGAATTTTTACTGTCGACAGTCTGTTTTCGCGATTAACCCTTTAGATAGGCCTGTGCAAAAAAAGTTTCCACCTTTTATATGGAGTTCTATGGAGTAAAACAACAAATTATAGTGTGTGTGTGTGTGTGTGTGCGTAAATACACTTACTATGTTTACTATGTTCTGAGAGCTGAGCTGCTTATTTTTGATTTTCTCAAACATATCAAGGTAAGTGTGCAAAGGTCTCACTCAGTAACGCACACACACACTATACTCCATATAACCATATCATTTTAAGTCAGAAACTAAGCTTTTTTTGCACTGCAGCTGATGATCAACAGTAATAATGACAAATGTTACCTCTTCCCAACAGGGAAAAACCATCAACAATCAAGAATGCATGATTATATGATGTCATGGCCTTGCAATCAAAAAATGTCATTACAATGAAAGTCAATGGGGCAAAAACAGCCACCAACATAACAAAAGTGTAGTACATTTGAGTGTATTGTTGAATTTTTGAAACAATTCAAAGCATTTTCCCAAAATATGTGTCAAAATAAAAGTTGTCACCAAAGATCATTCCATTTGCTGAAACACAGAGAATTTTGTGGCCAAATTAAGACTCAAAATCACCCCAGAATGGATGAAAACATCCCTAACAGCATATAAGGATTCATTAAAAAAATGAAGGGGAGGAGCTACTCAACTACCCATGTCCTACCCTGTCTTCCTGTTTCAGTTGAAATTACGTGACACATTGAACAAACTGCGTGTTTTACGGCACTTCGGGGGACCTTTAAATCCACATTAGAGAGACTTCTTCAATGATTGAGTTTATTACCGATGTGCCCCCAGGTTGATGCAGCTGATGCCGAGGTTGTATCTGGAGCGGATGAATCCTGGCTGGAGCTCCAGGGCTCTGGTATAGGCCTCCACTGCTTCTTCACTGCGGTCCCCATTTGCCAGCGTGGCCCCGAGCCGATTCCACAGCAGATAGTCCTACATAAACACATGACAGAGTAATCTAGGATGGCCATATCGCACAACTCTGATACTCCTTATATAAACGTGGTCAATAGTGCAAGTATTTAAAAAAATGAGAAGCAGCGATTTAAACCCCTTTAATTAGTCAACAAGCAAGAAATGTAAAGACTTCTTTGACAAACCTCATCTATATTTCTAGATTTGCTAGTATGACGTTGCCTTATTTAGCAAGCAAGCTATAGTACACTGAAAGCAGGTAGCAACAGTGCTATAGAAGAAACAGCAATGTATCATTACCTACAGTGCCATTTGCTGTTAAAAACTAGCCCTGTAGCGTCATCTACTGTTAAAAACTAACCCAGAGCATCATCTGCTGTTGAAAACTAGCCCACAGCGCCATCTGCTGTTAACTACCCCAGAGAGCCATCTACTGTTAAAAACTAAGCTCAGAATCAATTCAAGAGAGAATAGTGAGGCATTTCGATGCAGAATCAATTTGAGCATTTGAATGTGAGCCTAGAGCACCA